>JAVQJD010104603.1:0-28909 GCA_036023655.1 Nannoperca australis
ACTCTATTTTCTATTCATTTCACAACGTATGGTGGTGAATAAGTGTGACTTTTCATGGAAAACACAAAATTGTTTGGGTGACCCCAAACTTTTGAACGGTAGTGTATATAATATATATACACATATATATGTGTATATATAACCCTCATGTGTTCCATGATGTACCTGCAGGGCCTGCTGAAGCAGCTGAACGTCTGTCGTGCCTGTGACCTCCCGCAATTGGTTTAGTAGTGTCTGCTGGTGCTATGGAAGGGAAAAGAATAGAGGAGGACACAAGGCCGTTCAGAGTAGAGCATGATAGCAGAGAAGAAACAGCAACAAGTTTAGACCAGGTTCAGTTTCTAAAATTAAAATAAAAATTGTAAGGAAAAGTCATTAAGTAAATTTGTAAGAAAGCCAACATTTCAACTAACTCAATAACAAACTTAAAGCTATAACATACCTAGAGTGAAAGCCACAATCTTTATCTAAGGTTACAGCGGAAGGCTCAATATCTTCTTCATTGTTTCATTTTTACAGTGAGAATTTGCAGAGTGACATGCTGCATCACAGGCTTTGATCATGATTCCTCATGGTAAACAGAGTGCAGTTCAGCTGCTCTGAATAGCTATACATATGGACCCAATATTGTGAGGATGCACAAATAATGTTGCACCATCATTGTCATGGTTAAAATTTTTGTGTGACTGAATGCAATTCTTAACTAAACATTGATTACCCATTAATATCCATACTCATGGTACAGTCACATTCTATAGAACCAACACTTGATCCAGAGGTAAACGCTCCGAGGGAAAACATGGTGCTTTACCCTACAGACAGACTGGGAAACTGACCTGTATTAAGCATCAGTATCAACTGCATTAAATGTAATCATTAATCACAATGTTATAAATTCTAATTTTAACATTTCTTATATCAACCTGAAGGGCTAAAAGAGTATCTAATTGGATCTGTCAATTTGCATCCCTACTAATGAGTTCACCAAAGTCAGAGGACCTACAGATGTCAAACCCAGCTGGACTGCATGGCCTGACCACACACACACACACACACACACACACACTTAACCTGCTAGGCAGGGCTTGAATATATGCACAATAAATGGGGAGTGCACTTAGTATCAGCATCCATGCAGAAGTCTTAAGTGAAAGAAACACAAACTTCTTTCAAACTGCTTTCACAGGTGCAGCAGGCAACAGATACAAGTGTCAGTCCAAAGGGCTTTTCATTGGTTTAGGACCAACTACTGTAGGATGTTTTCACACACCATAGACTGACAAAACACATCCATGGCAACACTGTACACCATCTACATCACTGACATTTTTAATCACTTTTAATGTAGTTGCTACAGCTTCTACACAAAGGGAAATGAAAACCAGTCATGCTTGGGGGCAACACATGTCATAAACCAGCACCACTACCAAACAAATAACACAAGCTTCCATCCAACGTGTTTTTTGTGCTGTGCTCGTGTGAAGTGTAAGAATCTGCACTATGAATGTGAAATAATAATGGGGAACAACTCTGGACTACGTCTTAATTAAACATCCAATATCAATTCACCAAAAGTATTGAACTCTCAAAAAAAAAATCAAAGATCTGGGAAAAAGAACTCTCTAATCAACCCAAGTGTAAACATGGCCCCGATACAACAACATTGCCACATAAATAAGATTCTGTTTACAGTGATGTCAAATGAATCCCCTTCCTTACCTCCTGCAGGGGTCCAATACATTACTTGCTGTCAAAGTTACAAAATAAAAGATTACTATGGTTTGAACCATAGACTGAACAAAGATGGCTGACTCCACTTCCTCTCACTGTACAAAACTGAAGCCAAAATATCCTGGATACGGGAGCTGCCATCTTATGCTGGTGACGTAATTTGGAGCCAAAGTCTGTGCAGTAGTATGGTCCCGCCTATACACCAGCCCGACCAAATCAGAAGCACCCTCACAGTGTCAATCATGACATCACACCCTCTTTTTATAGCATCAAATAATTATAATTATATAATTATAACCAACCTCATCTGAAAAATGAACACTTGAACACAGAGCAGCATGAGGAAAACTACCTAAATATACGCAGTAGTGTTTCCCCACGCAAGTTCCCCCTTAGTCCATATAGACTTCCCATTGTGATGACGTCACAGATTTTTAAGTCACTTTTCTTGGCTCAAAGAAGGTTTTACAAAAATAAATAAATATTCATGATAGATACAGTCACAATAGACCTTGTTTGCAGTTCGAGCTGTCCTGTCAACAGTTTTACGGAATTATCTTTGACAATGGTGGCCTTTTTGGACCGCAGGAAGCAAAGCTGATTGGTGGTGGTATTTGTAACAACACAATGAGACTGAAGAAAACACAGCTTTCCCCCTCAAGACTTCAACCACTGAAGACCAGTAAACATGAAGATGACTGTGGTCACTGTCAGAAACTGATGGGTGCAGGTGTGTTGGCAGGGAGGATGGTGGGGTCAGTGAAGTGTGAGGGAAGTTACACCACCTGTAATAGATTTGGCCCAAGTCAACCACATGAGCTGTTACTCATACAAGTACGTACACACATACACACTTTTCATCTCCATGTGACATGTCTGGCATGGCCATTTGTGCAGCAGATTACAGACAGGGGCATTCCCAGTGAATCTGCCACCAGGTTCTCACGGCTGCTTTCTGGTATGTGCATTTGAAGGAGTTGTAAACAAAAACAAATTACACAGCCATGATTAGAAGTCCTTCAACATGACCCCATCTTGCTACACTACATAACAACCTTCACCACACATGCTCGCATGGAGGCCTCTAATAATGCACAACTGTAATGACTATAACTAAATCCCACCACACACTCATGCACTGTCACAACGAATTAGATCTGAAGGGCGTAGTATTCAGACTATTATGAAATTGGTTAGTACAAAAGCTAAGAAATTGTATTTCTATTTATATAATCTATTATTTACAAATGTTAAGTAATGTATAGTGGGCTAAAAGTGCTCAAAAATGTATTAGACAAGGTTCCATTTCAGCCCCTGAAAAGGTCAGACTCACTGCATAATAGGGTTATGTTACACTGCTACTTTTAAGTATGAGTCATCAACAGAAGGCTAAGTATTAAGTATTATTTGTGCCTATGCTCCAGACTTCTGTCACTTGCCCATTAACCTCACACTGATAGCTTATGTTTCTTAATTAAGTGAGCTATATCAGCTTTAGTTTAATACAATAGGCCTATGCAGTGGTAAAACATGACTGATTACATAACTCTCGTGCAGAATTATTATTTATTTGCATATGGAATAGCAGAGCAAACATCCAACATACCTTTCATCAGCATAAGCCAAGTGGTTACAAAACTAACCAAAGCTATGGAATGCTGGGCATGGTGGTCACAGTGTAAACCCCATAGCTATGAGCCTAAGCAACGGAATCAAGCCATAATGCATTTTCGTAAACTAATTTAAGAGTAGGCTATGATCAGAAGTAACCTAATAATCTGCCTTCTCAGTTATGAGCCATTACACACGTGGCTTGCTATCTGACTACTCAATCTCCGCCAGGCATTGACGCTCGGCTGTGATTCTACCTTCGCCGCTGGCCATGCTTTGTAAACAAAGATATCAGATATGTGATGAGTAACCTAGGATCCATTTGCAAACAGAAACACGGAGTATCAGCTTCTTCAAACTAAATTTTCCTTGGTGGTAACCTATGGACACAGCATAAAATGTCTTTAGCAAAGCGCACAGGGAAAATAAAATATGTAATTACTCAATATTACTAAGTTGACGACATCAACGTTAAATATGTCACTGTCACTTGGCCTTGTTTATTTCAATTGACGACATAGTTAGCTAAAAATGCTAACGTTGCCAAGGGGAAGTATAGTCCGTATCAATACGTGTGAACCGCTAGCTAACGTTAACGTTACACAAACAAAACCAAGATTATCTTTACGTTGTACCATTTGCTAACGTTAGCTAGCGTATTGCTAGCAAAACATTGGATACCGTTTTACGCTGGGATAACGTCAGGCTTTGCTTACACAAATTTACTTGAGATTTACAAACGGGTCCTTACCAAGGGGTCGCTAGTAACCCTAATAAAAGACAATTCAAAGTTAATCCTAACTGACCACGGAGCTGACTAGCCGACTCTGCAAGTGCTCTGCGCCCTAAAACTATGTAGCTATACAGTTAGCTTAGGCTAAAGTTAGCTAGCCACCAATTTAGCTTTTGTAAGCTTACCTTCTGAGAATGCTGCTGGAGGACATTCTGCTCCACAGTCATGGCGGGTTCAGAGATAAATGTAATTAAATTCAAACCAGGAAACGCAAAACGCACGGGATACTGTTCACTAAAGCGAATTAAAACACGGTGCTACGATGTCCCCTCCTTAATCAGCGACATAACGGGCGCCATGGCAGAGTGACTAGCGCAGGTCGACAGAACGCATGAAAACATTGCTCTGCCTTGCTCGAGATCTGGGATCGATTACTCCTGCCTGTCTGTATTGCATTACGTCACGGGGCAGGCTTTTGGAAATCGGATAAAAACACGAATACCCAAATCGGGCCTGATATTTTATTATTGAGCACATCCTTCCTGGATTTGTGTTAAGTTGCTAACGTGTTGTTTGATCTTCATGACCATACCACCAACACTTCTAAGCACTACAATTGTAGTACATTAAGTCAATTTTTAATAACAACAACAACAACAGCAAATGCAAACAATTGTATTTAGAATAATTACTTGCACTTGCTTCTTGTGTAGTTTTTTGTATTTGTATTATTTGACTCTTCTGTTATCCCTTGGTGTATCTGTTCTGAATGATGCAGTATCCATTCCCTTAAAAGAAGAAAATTAAAGAACAACCATATTATACTTCAAACTGCTACCAAAGTAAAATTCTTTTTTTCATTTTTGTAAAATGCACTGTAAAATGTTAGCAAGATATTAGAAAGGTAGATAAAATATGTGATGAGTAACCTAGTTTGTCCAGTGACCTTTCAAATTATTCATTTTGCCCTGTTCTCATTATCTTTTATTTAGTGTTGATTATTCAATATAGTTTTGTTTCAGCCACATAAAAACTTCTACAACCCCATAGCATGTGCCCTTGACTAATACCTACATTGAAATGCTCAACTATTACCTCCTGCTCTTCCTCTTCAGCTCCTTAAGGCAAGAGCTACCATTTGGCCTCCAGGAGGTGCTATAATATAGCAACAGCTCAACCGTGTTCAACTTCTGCACCACTGATATTGAACAGGTACGCAATTGAAATACAATTGAAAATCTGCAATAACTATGCAGATTCAGAAACAGGTCAATGCCACAGCTTCCACAACACCACTGCTGATAATTTTTGGCTGCTATGTAACAATGGGAAGTAACTACTTAATTACAGATTTTAGGTACTTGTGATTTACATGAGTATTTCCATTTTCTGTTACTTTATACTTCTACTCCACTACATTTCAGAGGGAGATATTGTTACTTTGTAGATTAACATTTTGCATAGTGTAAACACTGCAAAAACTGCCATCATACCAAGTAATTTGTGTCTATCATTGGGTCCTAAAAGTATTTTTTTCTTAAAACAAATGGACATAACTGTGATTGTGGTAAGATCATTTCCACCTGCTTTAATAGAGGTCAACTAGTATTATGAATTGTCTAGAATAAGGTGACTTTTCGCTTGAGCAGTGACCCCCTTTTCTGTCTTTTTAGGGTTAGGGTTAGAGACTGACTAATTTCTGAAGGGTTCTTGAAACAAAGTGATTATTTCCATCTGTTTCTGTCAGAAATAAATGGAAATCATCTAGATTTTTAAACATGTATTAAAAAAATAAACACAATATGGGCATCATATAAAATATTTTTAACCAGCACCACCATAACTAGCTTACATTAAAATACAGCTTACATGTTAATGCATAGGTGATACCAATTTCAAAAAAGGTTATATATTGAAATACTTGGAAAAGGGTAGTTCTGCATAATGATTTTAGGCATTTCACACTGAATCCAATGTAAGTTTCTTTCTCAAGTTTAACATGAGTGACACCATGTGCTAGAAGTCTAAATTAGATATCAGAGTTGGGCTCATCTGTCCCTAACTATCAATGCATCAAAAGCAGTTTCTACCTCCACTTTGAAGCTTGCAGCAACATATCTGACCCACTGATTAAACCAAGTATACTAATTTCCAAGTTTATCCATTTAAGGGACAGCTTTGATAATTGATATAGTCACTGTAACTTCTCAGAATCATTACCGGCTATTCTGTTGACAGTGTAATGTAAGTGCTGGAGTCTGACATTAGATTTCATCAGCACAGGTTTTGTCGTTTATGGATATATGGACTAAATTCAATCGTCCAATTTCTGACCTAATTATTCAGACAGATAAAATAACACCAACATCCAAACATTGGGCATTCAATCTGTCAGCTGTGATTAATTCAGTGCAAGTTGGAAGAGAGCAGTCCTCTTACACAGAACTGGGTCATCCTTTAGATGTTCAGGAATAGCATTGTTGTAATAGTTATAACTGAAGCAGGCAGCATGCTTTGTTAACATAAACTGTGTCATCTAACTAGTACATATAAATATTAATGGGAATAGTCAGAACTTTGTGGTGTTATTGGGGGGAGGATTTTGCAACACCAACAGGGACATAATGAAGAAAGGTTTCATAATAATATATTTTGCAATTTACACAAAAATACATAAGAATGGTTATTAAAAGCATGCTGAGTGCCATTTTCTTTATATGCACAAACATCGTAGATATCAATACATTCTGTTGCCATAGCCTTAATGCTTTATTCAGTGCAAAATTAGCTTTTCAACATTGCAATCTGTCATTCAGACTTTTTCCAGCAGATGGCAACATCCTCCACCAGCTAGCTTAACAACAGACCCATACAGTAGCAGAAGGGATGTGGAAAAACAAATGAATCATGTAAATATTTCCACTTGGTAAATCAAGTAGCATTATAAATCACAAAGTCTGTTCCCAATTTTCAGCACTGCACCATACTCAATATTTTATACTTGTGCAGCATGCCTGATATATTGACTGACCACCAGAGTGTGTGAAGGTTACCTTAAGCAGCCAGGACACCTCTTAAAACAGCCCTCTTGTCTGAGCAGACACATCACATAGTTGACCTCAAGGCAGGAGGTAGAGCTATCAGTCAGAGAATCTGGGAAGCTGTCAGGAAACCAATCAGAAAATAAGTTGATGAATCAATTGGCAAAGTCAAACAGTAGCCGCAGCAGTCTGAATAGATCCTCGGCTGACAAGCTGATATAAAGAGCTCAGACTTGTTTGGTGAAGATCAAAACGGATCCTGAAAGTGAGCCTGAGGGCTGTATGATAATAGCTCCTCACACACCAGGACATTTAAAATCCCCCTGTTCTCCATCTGATTCAGTAATCCACCACAAACACAATGTGGTTTCTGGGCACATACTGTATATTGTCATTCCAATTTAATGTTAAATTTCTAAATTTAATGAAGATTTAGGTGCTTTAGCTATTAGATGTGATTTTAATATTGCCTTATTCCACTCGATGCATGCTTCAGATTGGTGTCGGCATTCCTGGGACCCTGAAAAAGAATAAGCAGGCAGAGAAAATTAATGGATGAAAACATTTTGAGAAGTGGTCCTTTCCCCCCAGGATTCTTGTTTTATTTTAATTTTTTTGTTGTTTTGTAAAGCAAATGTCACCAACCATAGCACCTAGTCTGTCGCTAAAATAAGACCCTTTTCAAACAGACCAGGTTGAGTTGGCTCTATGCAGACACTCTGTATACACACTATATTTCAACAACGTTTTGGAAACAACATCTTGAAACGCATCCATGCTCATCTCCTCTGTGCTGCCCTCTTGAGTCTGTTTGCACACTTGCCAGGTTTTACTCACTGTCCATGTTTTACTCAGGGGTTTTAGAGACAGGCTAGGCTCCAAGGCTGCAGATGGATACTGTAGAGTTATTGTGACTAAAGCAATTTCTTTTTATTAACTAAGGGCTTGCAGCAATTACATGTTTCTGAATCTGGCTGACAAAGCATCATCCGTTATCATCCACCCACTCTAGAACAGACCATTGTGCTGGTCACTATAAGAAATTGAGTTGTGGTAATTTTTACGAGTGTAGTCTATCACATAATGGATTTAAGTCCAGATGAGTTGGCACAGTCACCATGAAATGTGATATAATTGTGGGGATCTGTTCCTGAAGTAGACAGAGTCCAATTGCTTCAAGCATACTGTAACCCATTATCTTTTACCAATTTAAAGGCACAGAGAGTGCAACTGCTTAATTGATAAATCTTAATACTGGTTATCCAATTACACATCCATGAACATCTAACATGCAGTTAGTTTATATATAAGAAAATAAAATAATATGTTGGCACACATAGATTATAACCTTTATAAGCAGGAAAAGTGGCCAGTCAATCAAAATGGCAGAATTTGATTGATTGGCCACTTCTGGGGTTTGCAATGCAGCAAAGTTAAAGTTATGTTCAACACTGCCAACTTACAGTTTCCTAACAGGATATTTTTCTGCCATAAGAGATGAAACCATAAAATACCGATGTGTTAACTGGAAGCATTTTATCTTTAGACTAAAGCATGGAACCGTATATGAGGTCTTGGTCTTCATATAAGCAAGATAAGCCTCAGTGTGTTTTGCGGTCAGGGGAAATGACAGGGCCACATAGACATTGTGGTAGCTGATCCTCATATTTAATATCAAATACAGACACGGACGTCTATCATAGATGTTAATATGTGATACAGAAAATAGGAACACAGCGTACCTGAGGGGCATCACAGCACAGCAAGGCTTATTTATTGTCAGTGAACACATATCATTGTATTTGGTTGGAAACAGTCATGGCAGCAATAATACATAGTTCATATAATTATAAACAACACTGATTGTGTCCTTTCCCATTGCTGTTTTTTTCCTCAGAGAGCAATATGAGCATTGATTTTATGACAGTGTAAAGAATGAAGTGGTTAAACCCTGTTGTAGCTGGTTGTAGGGCATCCTGACAAGATCTTTGTTTGTGGGGATTCCAGCCATTTCCTAGGTTTCTATTTCTTATTATGGTAGACATTCACCACTTCAGTCCCCTTCAGTAACAAAGTAGATTTTATATTGATGATCATTTTTAAACCTCAAATCTGAATTTGTCCATATGAATTTAAGCATTTTACCACCAAGTGTTAAAGAGAATCTTTCCAATTACATGTGGAAGATTCCTCATATGTTGTGTTTTGTATCATTTTGTTAATGTACTCACCTGTGCTGAGTGTAAATGAATTTGAAAGCAACTTTATAATCACTGGAAATGTAGATCCTGTGTCCTATGAAGGGATTTAAAAATCATTTCAGGCATAAGATGCACAAAAATCAAAATTTTAGATCAAGACTAAGAGTCTCCAGCCAGGCTAGCTATGAGGCTGTACTATGAGCCAAATGCTAACAAAAGCATGGCAACATGCTCATAATATGACAATGCTAACATGCTGATCTTAAGCAGATCACCATCTTAGTTAAGCATATTAGCACAATTAGCATTAACAAAGTAAATAAAGTACAGTTGAGGTTGTTGGGAATGTAATTACTTTTGCAGGTATGTGGTCATAAAACAAAATGGAGGACAAATGGAAATTTGACCTGCTGGTGGCGCTAGATGAAAAGTCAGGGGATTACCAAAGTTTTTACAATTCATTCTGAGGGGAAAATGGACGTATTTACAACATTTCATAGCAGTCCACTCAGTAGTTATTGAGATCTTTCAGTTTGGACTAAAGTGGCGAACTAGCAACATATAAAACATGAGCAAAGCTATTGGTTAGATGAGCGTTCATACTGCTTGTTTAGCATTACAAAGTTTTTAACATTTCAGACATATTTATTTCCCCTTTTCATATCTCACAATGTGATTGTTCCACTATATGCTGTCAAACATACCTTTCCTTTTGAGATGTAACTAAATCCCCTCTGAATGTCAAAATCTTTCTTTTCTGTATAACTTCCCACTGAGCGGAACATCAGAACACAAACTCAACAGAGTTAAATTTGGAATGCTTCGTCCTAAATGGCCCTTAGCCCCAGCAGCACAAAGTTCACATCCCAAGCTGGTCTCAGCTAGACTGGTTGACACTAAACTGCCCTTTCTCATTCTAGCAGGGTTTGAAAATTTTGGAAACTTGGAAAGTTCATGACCCGTCATTGTTTGTGATGAAATTTACAGGAAATTAGTGGTAAATACACTTCCTGAAGATGAGTTTTTTCACATGCAAGAGTTAGAATTTAGTGAGATGAATGTTAACATTGTTTTCTTTAGGTCTAAACTGTGAATAAGTTAAGGTCAGAGTCAAGTAAAGAGTTAAATGAAACACCTCTGAAAACATCATTGATCACAGACGGGGTATGTTTCTATCTTCAGCAATTAAAACTTTCAGCTGTATGAGCAAGAACATTTGTGAAAAGACTTGACAAGAGAATATTTTCCCTTCTGAGAAGCTCTGCAGAGGTAGAAGACATTGGCAGGCAGAGATTGACATTGCTAGTACTCCCTAGCCAGTTTGTAAAACATTTACCCTTGTGCTTATCTGACATGGCAAATAGCATCCATGTTCTTTCAGTGTCAGCCAAGATCCCTCAAGCTGACAGGCTGCACTGTGGACCACAGGGACTCTCGCTAGTCAGGAATATTACATTTGGTCTGTTTACATGTTTGCACATGGCCACCAATAAGCTCTATAAAATAGCTATCACTGATCTTAACAACTCTAAAAAACTGTAAATTCTTGCACTTCTATTCTATTCTTCTACTTTACACAATAGTCTCACTGGTGAAGTAAGTAGTCTTTGACTTATTCTTTTCACCCTTTCAGATTATCTGCATATCAAGTTATTAGTCATGAGTTTATGACTAATTACCACTTCTTGTACGCAGACTTGAAGGCCATGGGAAGCAGCAGGGGTCAAGAGGCTATCAGGCATGAAAGGAAAGAAAGGACTCAGGTCATGCTGCCACTTGTCATATTTACACAAAATGTTAGAAGAATGGCCTGAATGTTATGCTGGGGAGGAGGGTTTGGTGGGGGTGTGTGCTATTGGTTTATGTGTGTATGTGTGGGTGGGGGTGCCACAGCTGCAGGCCAACAGTTGATCCTGTCCCGGGAAACAGGATCAGCCAGGTCAGGGTAAAGGGGGGGGGGGGGGGTAAAAGGTTGCGACCCTGGGGGTTAAGGAACAGACTTCACAAAGAGGTACATCTTCAAAAGCAAAGGCCCCACTGGGGGAACTGGTATAAGGTTGGGAAAATAAACCAATTTGACCTCCTTTCTCAGAGCAAGAGTTTCCCCAGGTGTTTGCTTTAACCTCCTTCTTGTTTTCTGTCTTGAGGCACTGCTCTCATGTACACTTACACTCATACAGGCACTGCAGCAGCATTACTTCAAGGCAAAGTACAGAAGGACTTGTATCTTGTAGGAAGTATGGTATTTTAGCATTTTATTAATAGATTCTGCCTTTATGACACTACAAATGGGGTCACGCAACCCATAAAATGCTAATTAGATTGTGTTTATGTGTGTTTACATAACATGTGAGGTCAAACCATGTGCTCACAGTTCTAACACTTGTATGGGGAGAGGTCAAACATCTGTGAGCATATTTATCACACCAATCACACACACAACTAGTGAAAAGTGTTAGCTTTATATGGCCTCCATGTGAATAAACAAAGCACCTAACAAGAAGATCCCATTAACACTCAAATATATGCACAATAGTAGTTGGTGTTTTAAACAGTTCATGTGTTCCCATGTAGATAAAGCCTTGACAGAGCCTGTTAAGTGCAGCCATTAAGCTGTTTGTCAGAGAACAAGAATCTGTAAATCCAGGAAATAGTTTTTGGAGTTCTCCTAACTATGAAATGCCTGTTGTGGGACTTCTGAGTCCTTGGCCTCTTGTTGAGTCATTGGTGGCCTGGTGTGCAGCGCTCACATCCTTTTGGCCTCATGCTGAGGTCAGGAAATCAAAGAGAGAAGCCACAGACAAACAGCCGATTGTCAAGTTTTACACCTTGACCTCAGCTTAAACATTTGACTCCCTCCTTTATGTCTGCTGCTGCTTCAGCAATCGGAGGAAATCAAGAGGGTACTGGTGGTTCAGCCTTGATAAGAATCTTGAAATGGAGAAGTTCAAAGAGGGGAAAGGTTATTGGGAGTTTAAAGAGAGTGCAGTCAGTCATGGGGAGTATTAAATAAAAGGGAAGTCAGGGCTGAGGAACTGCACTCTAATTTCAGAATTGCACTGCAGACAAAAAGCTGTCTGTTCACTCATTGGACATATCCAAACCCAGAGCAAGGGAAGTTTAGCTTGAACTCATCTTCACCTTTAGGAAGTTTCATGCTACAGGCTATTTTTGTCAAGAAAATTATCACAAAATGGACAACTTTCTGGACAAGAATTAAGGTTTTATATTAACTGTTCAATGAGATCTATTTGAGGCTGTAAATAAAAGATACAGTTTCCATTTTGTAAGGCACATTCTTGGGTATTCAGTGTACATCTGGTGACCCTCCTCCTCTCAGTGTCTTTCCTGCCTTTGTTAAGACTCAGCACTGTAGTGAACAGCAGCCAACTCAGAAGTAGATGTTTTGGGGCAAATACAGGACATCCTCTCATCCTACTTTAATAGACCTGGGTCTTTGATTACATAAAGTGCAGTTTGGCTTTGATGTCCTTTTTTTAATAATGATATTCTGTATTGTGAGGCAAGTCAGATATTGGGATGTATGGTGCAACATCTTTTCTATAGGTTGCTTTAGTCTATGCTCAAATGTTGTGTAAAAGTGACCACTAACATGAATTATAACCAGTCTGCACACGACCCATGAACAAGAGAATATAATTAAGCTGTTTAAAATGAGAGAAATACAAATGCGTTTTATAGGTGGCACCTGAAAGACTATAGCTGTCCACAGATAACATCTTGCACAAATCCCCAATTTATGCATGAATACAACACACTTCTGAAAGGCAAACTAGAAAAAGAGGAACACATTCATACTAGGTCATGCATTTCAGTACTTTATTTCTGAGATATCAGTGCAAATGAACACCAAAAATGAAAACATAAAAAATGAAATAATGTTCAGGTCTTCACATGAAAAAATGAAACACCTTTTTTATATTTGATGCTACAAATGTATTTCTTAGATGCACAATGCAGATCTATGATTGTACGTCAATCCCCAACTATAGCCCCAAGCTCTTTCACAGAGCTTTGTTAACCAGTAACAGAAAAGAAAATCACAAAAATATTCAATGCACGTTTATTTTCACACATTTTAATCAACTTGCTCAACAGTCTGTGGTTATTTAGGGACTGTTCATATTCTAAACTGACCTCTCTCTGTGATAAAAAAGACCTATTTTAAGACTTGACATTTTCCCCCATCACCAGTAGGGATACACAGGTAGTTCCCATGCGTCTGCATGCAACAGGCAGCAGTGAGGAGAGTCAGACATTATTACACAACACAGCGCAGGATAGATTATCATTTACCACATAGAGACACATGCAAAGAACAAACCAACCAAAAAAAGATGGGCATAGCATCCTCTGCCTTTGTATGTACACTGGTACGCATATAATTCATATTTACATATCAGGGCATTAAAAACTAGGGTAATATCTTTTCTTAAACATTACAAAATAGTCATCTTTCATACTGAAAGTACTATTTACACAAATATATTTAACCATTGTGAAAATGTATTAATAATCGAAGAGACGTACTTCATAGGTATATGTATTAAAAAGATTACAAGACTAAATGGATAAAGCAGTGTATGAAATTAACTGAAAAGAATACAGTACAATCAAAATAAGAAGCTAGATACCAGATATCCCTCAAGACACCAAAATGTCTTGGTCATTATTGGTGGGCAGGTACACATATCCAGCTGCTTTGAAAACAAATATGTACCTGTGGTCTTCTCTTAATTATCATGCAATTCTTTTGACATTTTATGAGTTAAGAGACTGCCACAAAAATTAAATGTCCATAAACCACAACAGTTAAGAAATGATGAAAAAACCCCACAAACTGTCAATTTTTCAACAGATAACAATACTGACATTTTTTTATTACATGCCATTAAATTATTTTGAAAAGGACACAGAGGACTCAGCCTCGATAGTGCAAACTCTGGGCGCTCCTTTAAATGAAAAAAAAAAAAAGCCATGTGCTTCACACTCAAAGTTGTTGTGTGCATGAAGAAAAGTGGTGCGTTGTTTACCCAGGATGGTAAGATATGCTTCTCAGACACTGCAGCCTTTTAACTGTTGCTCTAGAAACCTGTTTACATACAGTTGCTCAACTGTAAGCACCACACATGCTCTGTTGACCCATCTACTCAAAACAACACATCACCCTGAATTTGCACTGTCGAATATTGCCCTTTAAAGTTCAATTCAAATAAAAGCATAATTCAATGATTTGTGACCATTCAAACCTTCAATGATATATTCTTATTCCATTGGTAATTATACCACACCATGAATCTTGAGGAAAAGCAAGAAAAAGCATTCATTGTGGTAGGATCCTCACTGAAGCTATTGCAGTGTGAATATTGTTTCCAAGGTCCTCCTTTGAATGAATGCATCATGTACATTGTTGTAATAGACCACTGTGTCTGTCCTAGAATGACTTTATTTGGAATCTTATCTAAAATTGATGGGACTATCTATCTGAAAATGTTCTGATGGAGAAAATAAATAAATGTCCACTGAACTGAGCACTAACATTTTTGGAGCCATCAATAATAAATGTTGCCTGAAATGTTCTCTCTAAATGTTTTATGGCAGACAACAAAGAGGACATGGAATAGTGATATGTGTACAATTCAGATACAAAAAGTGTAAAACAAGACCAAATTGTAAAGTGGGACTTAATAATTGACTAAATGAAATATGTAGTGCATGGTAATCACACATGGGAAAGGTTCAAATTGTGACAGTTTTGGTTGAATCAATTAGATATTTTGCTAAGATAGACCTGTTTTTTACCATTCCATGACCTCACAACCAATGTAAGTATGCATTTGAAGTATGCATTTGAATTTGAACTTGCTCTATTCCACAAAAAAATAATTTTGCATTTGTTGTTATTTGTCTCATCAAACCAATTTGGCAAGTCATTTAAAAAGGAAAGAAAAGTCAATGAATTTGATTCCATCTTTTTTTTTTTTTTCTTTTTTTTAGTTGATACAACTTCTATTCAGATGATTGGCTCAGTCCCTGGTTCTCAAGGCTGTGCTTGTCATTATGGGTTGGTGATTGCGGGGTGGAGCTCAGACTGTGTTCATAGGCATGCATGTCACTGATTGGCTCTTCTTTGACTCTGACCACAGATTGGGTTCCCTCTGCCTGATCCCTCACCTCCTTCCTCAGCTGAATGCTGCCCTTCTGCAACATGTAATAGAGGATGGGGTTGGAACGCGAGAGCCGTGGAGAGTCCAGGTTTGAGTCACAACCCTCCTCCTCCTCCTCGTTCTCCAGACTACTCCATTGCACAGGGCTCTCAGGCTCCTGTTTGACTAGAGTAGGGGGGTCCCGTTTTTTAGTGACTGACCATGGAGCTGGGTGACGGCTCCAGGGGTTATGGATAGGACTGTCAGCTGCAGGGGGAGTGGGCAATGGTCTGAGATTACTTGGAAGCCCTGAGTTGAGGGAACCATGGGGGTGCCATCCGGGCAGGTGGAGGAAGTTGTGATTATGGGCAGGCTGACTGACAATGCTGCCATTGGCCTTGCCATTGGCCTGCAGGATGGAAGGACTAGGTGTCCCTCTGGGCTGCTGGGACAGCTCCTTCAAACAGTTGTCAGAAAGCAGCAGCTGTTTGAGCACATTAAAGCCCCGACTCTCCCTAGTGAGGGTTTCACTTGGTGGGCTCCTGGGAGGAACCTCCTCTTCCTTCAGACTCCTCTGCTGGTCAGGCTCTTCCTGAACAGCAGAAGAGGCAAAAATGTTTGTGTTGCCACTGTCCACTGCTCTTGGAGAGCTGGTATTGTTCAAACTATCAGTCCAATCAGAGCAGAGGCGTCTCTTCTTGGGACTGGGGCTTGGATACTCCCTCTGTTCCTCTTTAAACTGTCTGGGCTGTGACTCAGCCTGCATAGCAGCACTGGTATAGTAGGTAGCAGTTTGTTGTTTCAGCAACTGGCTGAGAAGGCCATATTTTGCTATGACCTCTGCAGGCTGTGGTTCTGTTTTAAAGTCCTGCTGAGAATCTGAGAGAGGGCTATTCTTCTCATAGCCACTAGGTCTCTTTCTGCCACTCGAGTCCTCAGACATGGCAGGGGATTGTCCCACCTCTTCTGTGAGCTCCGTTTTGACCTTTATGTCCAAAGGGGGCCCATTGGAGCTGTCACAGATGATGGAAGCACCAGGGCTCTTCTCAAAGCACCCCCCTGCAAGCTCCACACTCCTCCTACCACTGCCACTGGGCCTATCTTTGCGGCTGACTGTAGCAGTAGTTGAGCCTGTGCCTAGAAGGAGCTGCAGCACGGTACGCCTCTCTAGAAGGTTTTCAATCTGTGATGAAGGAGGAGAAGCTTCCTTATGACTGAAAGGTGTGCCACTGCCTGATGGTCCATCAGAGAGTGGAGTGGTGGTCTTGTGAATTGGAGCATTGAGCCTTTCCAATAGGGCAAGGGGCCTGCTGGCATCAGGCTCCTGACCCAGCCCTTTGTTGGAGGGGATGGGTGGGGAGGAAGAAGCTGTGCCACACTGAGCCAGATTCTGTAACAATTTACTGGCACTGAAGGCAGGCTCTGAAGCCTTCTCAGCAGGGAAGGCTTTAGACTTACACAAATCCAGTGGGCTGGACTGGACGTGGGGGGAGGGGTAAGAGTAAGGGGATAGTGCACCGCTAGGGTCACAACTAAGTGAGTAGAGGGGCTGGGCTGAGCCTCCAGGTCTATCTAGGGGGCTTTTTGTCCTGGTCTCCTCCCAGGGCACCAGTCCCTTTGGTTGGCCTCGAGACATGTTGGCCATAGTTATATCAAGTGGCAAATCCTGGTTACCTATGCTTTTATTAACCATTTCATTATTTCTGCGCTCAAGAAGAAGCTGCATAAGTGTGACCTTAGGGTGGGATTTTAGGTCTGGGCTCATTCCAGCCTCCTTGTTCTTGGACATTTTTGATCCTGATGGCTCTGGCTTCCACTTGTTTATTAAAGATTCTGTTAATTTGTCCAGGGAGGAGGTAGAGATAGAGGAGGAGGAAGAGGAAGAAATAGCAGTGGAAACAGAGGACACAACAGTAGAGGATGGTGAAAAGGTTGTGGTGGTGGGTGGAGCAGAAGCTTGAGGAGAGAATGCAACTGGAGTGGAGGAAAACACTGTGGTGGAAGAAGAGAGGGTAGAGATGGAAGAGGAGAAAGAGGAGAAGGAGGAAGAGGTGGTGGTAGTTTTGGGCCCTATGTCTTGTGTATTTGCCCGAGTTCTCATGGAGAGGTCAATGGGAGAGCAACTCGAGTAGGAACTCTCCGCATCACTGCTGTCCTTGGTCAAGCTCCTCTCCTGGGTAGAACACTCGCTGTCCGATGTGACTGAAGAGGAGCCGCTTGGTGGCAGAATGCCACAGCTGTCCTCTAGGTGCCCATTCTTGGTCAGCTGCTTCTGGTTGTTGTGGTTGTTGAGTAGCAGCAGCAGCAAGCTGCTGCATGTCTGGGGGGGTCGGGTTGGACGTGAGTCAAAGCCTCGCTTCTCCCTAGGTGGTTGGCTGTGAGTGTGGGTTGGAGCATGAGGGGGAGTGGGTGGGGAGCTTTGGCTATGGCCACGCAGCAAAGAGGGGCTCTGTGGACTGGACAGGGCTGTTCGAGGGAGTGTTGTTGTTATTGTGGTTGTTGCTGTCATTCCATTTTGGGTTGTTAAGGAGCTTAGTGTGTCTGAGGCTACAGGCAGAGTCCCTCCCACACTAGGTGGCCTTTTGTCCTGGCCATGCTGCTGGTTTGCCATGGCAGCTAGTCTCTCGCTGGCAGATCTTCCAGAGAGTTGGGCTTTGAGGGCATGCTCTCTGGAGTACTGCTGGAGATGGGCTTCACTTGACAGCAGCAGAGCCAGTTGACTGCAGGCCACACTGGGCTTGGGTGAAGGTGCTGGACTAGAACGGATTTTCACCATGTTGGCCACGGCCTTCAGACGCTCGGCACAGGACACTGATTCAGCAGCTGTTGGTGCAGAGGGAGGGGTGGCGCTGTGTGCTGACCGAGGGGATTCTGGGGGTCGGTCCTGACTGTGTCCACGGCGACTGTAGGGTGTGTTGCTGTGATTTTGAAGTTTGCTCTTCCTCATTAGTCCCTTCAAGCGGCTTGAGGCTGTTCCATACACAGGAAGTGGCTCTTTGTCTGCAGGTGGAGCCTTGGAGGGAGAAGAACACTCACTGGGGGGATTATTAGAGTGCTGAGACATTGCCACACTCTGAAGCCTTGAGCTGAATGACTGAAGCAGGGAAGCCAAGAGTGTGCTCTCTCCAGCATGAGGTGATCCCTCTAGTGCTCCATTTTGCAGGCCTCCCCCTTGGCCATTCAGCTCTATTGGGGGTGAACTCATCCGCTGGTTCCCTGGATCATTCCAGGCTCCAGAGCGCAGTAGGCGGGCCTTCTTCAGGTGTTGCGAAGAACCTAGTGTTGGCCCATTGGTTCCAGCTTTGGGAGCTGTGGGGCCATGGTTGGGGAGTTGGAAGGGCCCACCAACCTTGTCACCCTGCTCCTGATTGCTGTGGGCAGCCTCAGACCTCCCGCTTGCCGTGGCCCCAGGCCCGGCTACCACTGGATGCATCAGTAAACCTTCCAGATAAGTTAGAACAGCTGAATCCTTGTGTGTCTCAGGGCCAGGCTCCTCCCCATGAGTCATGTTCAATACTAGGATCCCCTCGTATGGTTCAGCACTGCTACTGGGAAATAAATGTCCACTAGGTCATCTGGTTGACAATGGCATGTACTTCCTAAATACCAAAAATAGGGCAAGCAATTGTACAGAGTGACTCTGCACAGTATTGAAGGATGCACTGACAGGATGTGATCCCTCTTTGTAGTGGGCACAGTCAGCACTGTTGTAAAACAGCAACCATGGTTGGAGGCAATCTGGGACAGGTGGGCCTCCCAGGCATTGTTGTATGCCTTTAAACACTGTAGGATCCCAGAAGGCACCAGCCCCACGCTTATGTGAGTAGCAAGCGAGGAGTCAGCAGGATTTCACCACAAAGATGTTGACACATTCCGTGGCTGTGGATGTTTGGGATGTCTGTCTTAAGGCCTGGCTGTGGTTCTGTCAGTGGCGCCTTTCAGCTTTGCAGATCTCACATGGGGGACCTATGGGAGTGAGTGAGAGAGGGAGGGAGAGAGAGATGGTTGGGAGGAGATAAAGGAGAAATTGTGTGAAAAGCTGGGATTTGCACAGCACTATATCACATTCATTTCACCACCTTGTCTGCCATCACTGTTACTTAGCAACATTTCAGATTGACTGCACACGGCTCCTTCTCCTCTCTGCACTCTCCCCTCGCAGCCACGGAACAGACGACAAATGTAGATTAGGCCTGATTGGATTCAAATTGAAAATTCAAGCCCACTACCTTGAAAACATTCAGGTCTTGAGCTGTAAGCCCCTCACAGCGATGTCTTTCAAAAGTGAAGGGCCTTGAGAGAGCTGTGAATCATTTCTTATGCAGCTTGTCATTTCAGTGGATTATCCCCCCCACCACCTCCTGCTCCTTACGCACTTGAGCAGCATCTCATACGATGCAACCCTCGATCCACACAAAGCAGGAGCCACCCACCCACATGTACACAAGTAAGAATTTAAGCATTCATGCCTAGACACAAGCATGAAAATGTGCATGTGTGCATGAATATTCTCACACATGCACAGAGTAAGTGAAAACCGTTCTGGTGTCTACTCAGTCTCAACACACCGCCGCATTTTTTATTAGCACACCTGGGCAGCTGTGAATCCTTCCAAAAGCTTAGCTCTTATGAGCCTGCATTGTTTTTAAATCAGAAGACAAGAGCAAAACTTGAACAGACTTGATGCGAGTAGTGTTTTTACGGGTACAGTACAAAGGCAGTGGAGAATCACAGCAAGGATATAGCTAACAGACAAGCTGTTCTCGACTGTCGTGTGTGTGTGAGTGTGTGTGTGTGTGTTTTGTGTGTGTATTGAGGGGTGGGGGGCTTAAGGATCAGGTGCACCTGTCACACCACACCACTGTCAGGAGGGCAGAACCAGTGACACTGGGGTGAGCATTGTGCCAGTTGCCATGACAGTGTCAGCGGCGCTGCCCTGGGAGACCTCTGCTCTGAACCCTGTCAGCGTGGTTTCCGTGGATACAGGACACCTCCGACAGTCCTGGCCACATCCCATAGAGGTTAATTAATACAGAGTTTCCACCTCGCCTCAGCTGCTGTCCGTGTCCTTTCCCTATGCCGTCCTCACCTTTGGTGTCCGCTGAGTGGACCAACATAGCAGGTCACATAACAGGACAGCAGCCCTTGATTATGACGAAAGGCCATGGCAACCCACGCAGCCACCAGCCTAAATACTTCACAGAGAGCGGTAGCAAGGGCCAAAAACAACAAGGCAGCAGGCTTCTAATCAGGCTGAAATCCATCCCCGTGGCCAAGGTCCACAGGTTGTCATGACAGTAAGGGCAACAAAGTGTCACTTTTAATGGCACCTTGAAAATGAACTGGGATTAGGAGCTAGATTTAAATTGATCAGTGCACAATTAAGTCTGAGTAGCAGTAGGAAAACAATCAGGTTGCCAACTTTAACAACCAAAAGGTCCACAAGTTTGACGAGACTCTTCAGACTGCGGAGCATTGTATAGAATAGAATAACTTAACAGAGATTGGCCCATCAGCGTCAATTACAGTTCAAGGCCATTTTAAAGCTGCTGACCTAAATCTGACAACAATAAAAGCCAACCTGGTCATACAGGGCCATCTGACGTCTGCTGTCATGCTAATCTTAGATGTTCAGGATTAGGGCTATTTCCCGCCAGCAAGCTTAACGCAATTATAATAGAATGCTCTGTAACATCACGTTTGATCAGTACAGTAAACATGTACACATGTTTACCTTCAACATAGCATGGCAACCTACAAACTACTACTACAGCCCCCGAGTTAGTGAAAGATAAACTTGAATGGAAACACTGACACGGTTTCAACATGGGAAATTCAGTTAATCTCTCTGCTGCTGGCAGTGAACCTTTGAAATTACAGTTGACCTTGTCTGTGCTTTTGCCCAAAGAAACTTCAATACAGAAGGCAGCACAGGGACATTATGACAATGCACTATATTAGTTTATATACAACAGAGCTATTGCATTCCCTATCTCACATTAAGTATGAATGCCTCTTTAAACAAAGTGAGGACCTACAGGCTCTTAAGAGACATGTAATGACAGAGCCTGTGTCAAAAAGCCCAGCTACAGCAAGGGCAAGAAAACATATGTGCTCCTCAGTGACAGTTCTGTTAACAAATAAATGACCTTAATATAAGGAAAGCTGTCCTCTGTACTGAGCCCTAAAGCATATAGCCCTCTTCCTTTCGTCTCTCGGAATGTGTGATGTGTGCATTACTATTACATTATCTCCCCAGGTGTATACAATGAAAATGACCTTACACATCTGTTAACATGTCATCTCATTGGTGGTGGCACCCAAAAAGCCTGACCTCCATCCCCCCCTCCCCCACTTAGGGACACACCACCAATGAGCTGCTCTACGGTTTCTGTGGTGATTATCCATTATCCTTGACAATGTCAGCCAATGACAGTGCAGGCACCATTCTAAAGTGATTTTTACCCCAACAGTCGACCACGTACATGTGCAAGGGGTGGGGAGGGGTGAAAGCTTCATCATCCCCTGGCTGGTTGGCTCTTCATCCATATCTTTCTCTCCTTTTGCTCCTCTTGTACTAACTAAACTAACTAGGAACAGAACACTGCACTTTCAGCCACTTCCTAAGATACCAGAATTACCAGAAGCCCTACATAAAAACATGTAGGCGCAGATGTCACGGATTAGATCTCAAAATGTGACCTTCATTCCCTGAACTGACCTTCAGATTATTCCCACTCCACAACCCACTGACACAGGCATGAACACACTTGCTGGTAATACAGCCTTTTTAAAAATAAATAAATAAATTGAGTTCCTAAATGACCTTCATTGTCAGGAATGGTAATCCATTTAAGCATTTTAAAATGTATGAGACCAAACAAAAGAATTAAAAAGGGGAAGAGTCAAAGGAGCGACAGTTAAAGTCAAGGTCATTCATGCCGCCGAGGCTTTTCCACTTGATGCAACAGCTGGTGTCCATGCAAAGCTCTGGGCGTTAATAAAAAGTGACAATGCTGCCCGAGCAGTGTGTATTACTAATGTCTGACACCAGCCTGGCAGATGTGTTCTCCCTGCATTTAAGGGGAGTCAAGGTTAAAAGAATTTAAAAGGAGAGGCGATGCCTAAACACTATTATATCATGTAATCTGCAGCCCAGCCCTGCTGCACATACTCAACGGGGTAGCTCACTTACACATGCAGCGTGACCGCTATTTGTAAATTCAATATGGCCTGACATGATTAAATAAGACAAAACATAAGCTACCTGACCAAATGCAGTTGTTCCAAGCCTTCCAAAAGTGAACAAGTGCACCAGAGGAAAGTTGAATAAAAAGCTCTTGTTCACCTTGAGAGAGGTAAACAAGAGAGTAACATGCTACCGAACAGCAGGAGAGCTAGAGCAAGAACATGTTTTTGCAGATAAGTCAATCAGGACAAAATAACCCTGAAATGCAATACACAGACACATGCACGCCCACACAATGAGAACTAGGGCACTCTGACCCACTTCTTAGGATGCATTGACCAAACAAGTCATGCATAGAACACATGCCTCCATGTGCGCACACAGAAAGCCATGGATGTACCCCACATAAAGGAAATGCGATACATAAATGCTGAAAAGTCAGACCTCTTGTGTTAAGTAGCACAGGCCATCCCTTGGGAAAAATCATCCTACTCAGAGCACTTGAATGTGAGGAACAGTGTGAGATGACTGAATACTAATATTTCAGACTTGGACGAAATGGGACCGCAGTGCTAAAGATCTTGGCCTACATGGGGCAGATTTTATCTTCATCTGTACTCATCAGTGCAAAGAGTTCTTGGGTTTGAGAGAGAACATGGAGGAATTCATGCACACTGATATGTCATCTAAGCAGTTCAGAGCCAAGTTGACTGACCTAGCCAAACTAGCCAGTGCAATGATGATATCACTACACTGTCTTTCCCCTTACCTTACATGCCCAGGCTAACATGGATGTGCTTACAAAATGTTTGTGTCCATAGTAAATATTTGTGTGCCATTTGGAAGACCCACCCAAGGGCCATTTCCTGAATGGCTGAGAATTAGTGCATCAATTAAACACACACACATTCCTTGTTAATGAGCCGTGGCTGCCATCAATCTTTACCTGATTCAGTTCTATTGGGCTCCGAGGTAATCTTCTGCTTACATCGTCTGTCCAAAATGGTGCTCATTTCCCTCCCGAAACAACACGCGTTTTCCATTTGTAAACACTAGTGCTGGAAATAGGAACAGCTGATTGCCCCATGGCCAGTAAGCCAAAAGGCAGAGCTAGACTCTTGAAACAGACTGCAGTGGTGATGTCTGAGGGAAATGGGCCACTTTGCAATTGAGATCAAATGTCCCACTGTCAGGCTGCCCTGAAAGCTGGATAAAACCAGCTAAAAACCTTGGCCTTTAATGAATCATTTCCATAATATCCTTGGCATCAGCCCTAAGAAGGCTATCGCTGTGTGAGTCAGCAAGATGTCTGTCTTTATTGGTTTAAAAGACTACTGCGTTTTTTCTTTTAACTGGGTAATTTTGGATGGTTTGGAGTAATATGATGTGTGACAGAGGTCTAAGTGACAGAAAAAGAAGAGGACATGTCTCTGCTATCATTCTGTCTTTCATAATGCTCCCATTGACCTACTTTGTAGTTTTTATATCATCCTAATGCTCTGAGTGAGGTTGGAGAATGATAACGCAGGGTACAATAGGTTGTGAAGGGACATTCCATTAGACTCATCAAAAAACACAATTCCTCCTTTTGCTCAAGTAAGAACACAGTCCTTTTCAAAGCTACACAATCAAAGGAATCTTTTAAATCAATAGATACATTTAACCCAATAAGGAATAAAACACTTATGTGTAACCTTTTCCGAGAAAATCTCTCAAGCACCACAAATCTAGTTAACAGGGCAGAGCTGAGTACATGCCAATGAACAGGAGACTTCAATAAGATTAGTCCTACACCTGGCCCTGATGCCCGACCCAGTGCTCACAGAGGACCCAACAAAAACAGTGTCACTCTAAATATTCCTGACAGTCTCAGATTCTAAATCAGCATCCAGGTTAATAACAAAAACCACCTTTAAATACAAGTTTTGGCAATCAAGTGAAGGTGGAACAAACACGTCCAATGACCTGTTAACTGAACTGGTAATCTAACTACACCTTAATAGATGATGTGGCAACAAGGTGCAGATGGCACAAACATCAAAACAAATACCAAATACACATTGGCAATTACTAACTTCGAACTAGCTCTTGGAGGATCAACTATAAAAGCCAACCTGGCCTCATTAAGAGCAACAAAATGTGTTACTGATGCTAACTTCACTTCCCCACAATGCAAGGGTTTTTAGATAACACTGCTAAAACAAGCAATAATTTGCTTACCATCCTACCACCCCAAAGGAACAGGGACCACCCTGAACCCGTGTTATCTTTACACACCCAACCTCAGCTATTTAAGTTAATGTTACAAGTCTCATATGATTGCTTGATTCCTTTTCAAGCAAAATACTGGAAAGACTCATTATAACCAATTATTAAGATATCTCTCAGGAAATTACATGAGAGATTATAATGGAATACTTGCCATCACTGCCCCGTGGGAAAGGACATTTTGCTGCTGCATATTCAAAAACAAATTCCAAAAAGGTTTCAAAATCAGGTGACATTAAATGTTCCATGGGACCAAAATAAGATAAATGTAGTAGTAGCCTCACTACCTTTGTTTATACACATGGGCATGGGGATGGAACTGATCAAATGGGTGAAAGATGATAAAAAAGCATGACACTACTTTGGATTTCTGTTTAAAACATGAACCAATACTTGACTCAAGCAGTTAGTAAACTCAACTAAACAGAGTTATTTCACAATAAAGGAACTGTTACATTACTGCAAACACACTTTTATTTCAGAAATTATGGTTTCAGAAAAACAAAGCTGCCATGGTGTACACACTTCCTTTCTTTTGAAACATTTTACTGCGCTTAGAGCATTGACATCAATTAGAGCATGACTCAATGGTGATTTCCCTCTCTACAAGATAATGGGATAACTGACCTCAATATTACTTGTTGGGGTTCTAAATGAAACTTCAAAAATACTGCCAATATGAAGGACTGTTATCCTTGTAGCATATTTTTGGGGACACCCTGTTGATATGAAATGTGTAAAAAAGAAAATGTAAGAATGTATGCAAATTCACATGATGAGATACATACAGTTGTCTACAAGGATTAAGGCAGTTAAGTTAAGGTGTGAAATGTATCTCTATTTGCCAAAAGGCCTTTTCTTGATCACCATGATCTCCAACTGAACCAGAGATAATCCATATCTGTTAGGGCAAAACACTTATTTAGCTTGACCCCCTCCTTCTATTTAAGCATTTCCCTCACCAATAAGTTTTAAAATCTAACACAGTGGTATGCACTACTTACTAAATACAGTATGTTTATGTGACTGCTACAACAGAAAAGATGTGAGGACGTGTCTGAGCTGTTCTTTGTCTGTCCAGTATTTCTGGATGAGCTGGACTCGTCTAAAATATTATTCACAGATTTACAAAATATGAGCTGTGTCAGGTATACCCCAGTTCTTTACACTGCTAACTCCCTAAATATTCTACACCAGCCATGTTTAATTGGGAAGATAACAACATAAATATTATCCAAATAAACAATTAAAATGGATATAACTGGATTTTGGAAACACAATGCATTTGCAATTAGTCATATATAATCCGTGTATGATTCAGAAATAATATTTATCTACTTATTCAAAGTTAGGTGTATGTTAGCAGGCCTCACTCATGCATTTGGTGTTAAGGTGAATTAATAAACCAGTTTCTGCATTTAAACAGGCTGATGTGTTGTGGGTTGAATCATTTAGAACGATATGAAGAAGTGGTCGTCTTCCTTTACATATTTGGTTCATTCACCATTACCAGTGACATATGCAGAGGTGCAGAAAAACAGAGGTCTTGGGATCTATGTTAGTGGGTCTTGATTTCAGTTGCCATTACTCAAACTACTGCTGGTTATATCTAAGCAGAGGTTACTTGCAATTAATTGTAATCAGGGCCTGAGCAGCTAGAATGAAAACTAGCAGGGCTCTGGAGCCTGAGGACCAGAACTAAACCTGTCTTTTAAATAAACAGTGTGGATGGAATATATAAACCAGAAAAGAGTTAAATTTAATTTTACAGCATTTTATTGTTGCTTTGGAATTGATCAGGTTGCCTTTACTGTAACCAAGAGAAACACCAACTAACTGTCATTGTCAGCCTAGATGCAGACAAGCATGGGGCCAAGGCTTGCAGGAAATTAGTCTGTCTTCCCTCTGTCAGCCATTGACTATTAAATCAGACAGAGGGAGATAGACAAGGCCAGCACCCAACTGCAAGCGGCCTATTATTTTGCTGTAATGAAGGGGATCGAGAGGACAGAGAAAACTATCCAGTGGTAAATGCAGTAAAAGTTCTCAGTAGAGTAACAAAAATTCCACACTAAGCCAAATGCTAACACACCTATTCTGCTGTGGTTGGGAGGTGAACACAGACACACATCATGCGCCCGTACCTTGTCATCCTTAGCTGTGGAGGCTGATACAGGTAAAGTGCAGTAATCAATTTGCTCTACTGGCAGTAGTGCTCCTTCAGAATACAAATCAGGCTTGAGCCCTCCCCTCTTCCCTCGTTCTCGCCATCCCTCCACCCCCTCTGCCTTTCTCCTTCCTCGTTCACCTTTCTCATGACTTGACACCCCCCCAGTGCCCCAGACCTGACCAAATGCTAAAGGAGGGCGGGCTGTCTTCTGCACAGATAACTGCTGCCACTAATCAAGCCTACGTGCACCGGGGCGTGGGATTAAAAGAGCTTGCACAGCTTGACTCAGGCACTGAATGGTGTTATCACACACACACGCACAAGCATAACACACACCAGGTCAAAATAAAAACCTATAGGGAAGCAGCGTCTCGTCCTAGAAACACACACATACACACAAGCCTCAGATGAGCAAACAACACAACAAGGTCAACTTAAAAGCTGATGTTAGGTGAACATTCTCGGGCTATAAAAGAACACACACAAGAAGATTAGATCTAAATTTACTCCGCCAGTCAAAATGGGACTCGGTGGTGAGCCACCCATCTCTATCTCTCAGAACACATGTCACGCAGGGAGCTGCAGTGTTGTGCGCATCTAAAGCGAAAAAGAGGAACACACTTGACTGTGAATTGACAGGGCCTTAATTCCTGTTCGTTTTTCATTTGGAGAGATGGCTTACAAGGGGGGGGGGTCTCTACACCATATCAAACACATACCAGAGTTGCCTGGAGGCTGTAACAAAGCGTCCTCAATGTTACACTGTGCACACACATACGCATATACAGGCAATAGGAGTGAGTGTGTGTGTGTGTGTGTGTGTGTGTGTGTGACAGAGGCAGAGAGAGAGACAACGCCACCCTATGCATCAGCAGGGATATTTCATTATGTACATAACGAGTGCCATTAATCGCTCTTAACAAGAGGACACAACCTCACCTTGGCAGTCTCACACGCACAGCAGGAAGGTGGGGTTGGGGCATGGAAATATCTACAGTGCGCACAGAAATTAAAATTCACCACACTCAGGGATCTGCCGCCTCCTTTTGACCGACCACATAGCGGCCTGGGGGTGTGTGGAGGCACGCCAGCAGTCATATAGAAGCTGCTCATCTGATAGACACATAGGAACTCAAAGTAAAAAAAAAGAAGAGGAGAAGAAGAATAGGAAGGATAGGGGAAGAGAGGAAATAAATATATAAATAAAAGTGGGGGAAAATGCCGCAGTGGTGGTTGCCAGCGGGGGCTCGTGCCCTTGACATACTGACACGGGTGGAGGAGAGAGGAGGGAGGGGGGGTACTGTCATGTGACACTCTTGTTATTCGCCTGATCAACCGCCTGTCCATCCGCCTGCCCGCCCAGCCACCTGGCAAACTCCCCCTTATTCCAATATCTCGCCCACCTTCGTGCGACCTCATCTTCTGTTGACCTGACAGCGTCAACAGCCCCTCCACCCCCCACTCCACCTCTGCCCACTGCCACCCCCCACTCCACCCCTCTGCAGTCCTAGCACCCTGCCCGCCCCACCCCTAGAGCTCTGTCCCCCCTCCTTCCCCTTTCCCTCCCCCGCGGCTGTGCAGCAAGGTCAGGCGGGTCACTGTGTCCTCATCTGTAATCCGCTGCCATTCGTCAGCAGCCCCGGCCCAGGCTGGAGGAGAGAGAGGAGAGGGAGGAGAGGCAGGCGCTCCGACGAGGGGAGAATGCCCAATTAGGCAGCTGTCACACACACACACACACACACACACACACACACACACACACACACACACACACACACACACACACACACACACACAC
>JAVQJD010104611.1:0-14530 GCA_036023655.1 Nannoperca australis
CACACACACACACACACACACACACACACACACACACACACACACACGTTTGGTCAAGGGCGAACCAGCAGTATTGTTTCACAGGGGAAGCAGGGTGGTGATAACGGATCTCTGTGCTCTTTATCTGATTGCTCACACAGGCCCGTGCAGAAACACACACACAGTCACACAAGTACGCACATGCACACTTTCACCATCCTTTCTCATCAGCTGCCTGTTGTGCGTGACCTCGACCACACACAGACTAACAGGTTGGCGCTGCAAGGCAAGAAAGTCCCAACACCACACACACACTCTGGCCAACATAACTACATGCAATCTGCAGAGCACTTCGGGTGTAGCTGAGATATCATGAGGTATTTTGGGTGTCTGACATGGTCACAGGTTCACAAGGTGACAGCTTACATTACCGAATTGCTATTTGTGTCCCTGTACATGTGCCCCGTGTGTACAGTACAGTTAAATGCATGCATGTCTCCTTTACTTTGCCCGTATCACAGAGGTGATACCTGAGCAGAAGGGGGGCCATCTTGGAACTGAGGCACTTACATACCACCAAAGCTAAACAAACACAAGCACACTAGAACAGCCTGCAGTGCTTGGCCCAAAGACTCAGCCCATAAATGCCCAAGTCACTTTTTCCATACTCAGCACCTCTTGATGTTGTACAGAAATGCTACAGAGGGAGGGACAGGAAAGAGGGAAAGAGTAATGATGTGAAGAAGAAAAAAAGAGCAGAAAAGGGGGAGAGGGGCAGAATATAAACCAACTTAACAGCCCCAGACCCCTGAGCAATTAGCAATGACATCATGTATCTACACACACACACACACACACACACACACACTAACACTGCAGACCGGGGCCAGGTCTGGATGAAGAGCAAGCCAGCAGAGCAAGGAGGCTGGAAGGATAGAGAGGGAGGGAGGCAAAGCAGGCAGGCGGTGATGGATAAAGAGAGAAGATGACAGTGCACCATTTCTACTCTGGTGGTATACAGTCAGTGACACATTCTGGTGGATTGCACTAATAAACTCAACAAACAATGCCGCAGTGTAAACCGTATAAAACCACCACAACCACTGCCTAAAATAGCGAGTACTGGATGTTTACCACCAAAGTGTTTGCAGTAAATGGTAGAATAGAAGGTTTTCAGACCTTAAAACATGATATGACATTATCCCAGGTTTCATTCATTATGCTTGCACACAAGTATGTTTTATGAACACGCCTCCTAAACATGCACACGTGGAAGCACAGCGTGCATTATTGGAAATGTGATGCAAAACAAATGCACGAGAGTCAGTGTCCCCCAGGAGAGAAAGGCAAGGAGACAGGGAGGGAGAGAAAACTCAGCGCTGCACTGCAAAAAACAGCCCACGGGTCTTTTTGGTAATTCATGCTATTGTCAACAACTCCAGTGTCCTTTCTCCCTCCACAGGAACACACATCGTATACCACATGAACCGTTTCACAAGTTCTTACATTCTTACTACACAACAGCATATCCAGGCATTGTGAAAGTTAATCAGCAATCAGCCGAAGTGAATGGTTTTGATACGTCTTGTCTTGCTGCACAATCACAACATCTCTGCCCTCCCCACCTCCAAGAAACAGGAAGGTTATTCACAGCATCCATCAAATCGCACAACATAAACAAGCCCTCGAGTGGCTCCGTGTTTTTATAACGCAAAACAGGCGTATTATCTCACAAGCCTGGCAGAAACTACCAGAGCAAGGCTAGAAACAATTAGCTAGCCGCGTCCTGCCAGCACCATGCACCAATACAAGTCTCACCCCCAGGGGCCTGCATGGCCTATAGCTGCAGACTATTCCACGTAACGTGCCTGAGTCAAGAGAATACCCTCCTTTATGCTTGTTTGTTTCACAATGAACCTCTTTATTGCTTAAATTGGAGCCCGGCACAGAGACCTGCACTGTACAAGACACAGGAATACGGCCATGAGTCGAGAGCTGGAGCATCTCTGACCGGAAACCAAAGGGCAGGATGAACTGACCTGTCGAGCTTCTGTAGTGCTGAAACCATCACTCAACCAATTAGTCAATTGACAACAACAACAAAATCAATGGCCAGAAATTCGGATAACAGATCAGTTGTTCCAGGAATTGATGAAGCAAAGCAGCCAAATATTTGCTCTTTCATTTTCTCAGATCTGAAGGGGGTTGATGCTTTTCACTGAAAACTTCAGGATCTTGTGGTTTTGGTCTGTCAGTCAGACAAAACAACCCATTTGACGATTTTCTGACATCTTATGCATAAATATGGAAACAACACAAATTATAGGATAATGGGAAAGAATCATTAGTTGTAACCCTACAGGCTTCACCAACTTACTCCGTTTGGTAGGTCTAAACAGTATTAAGTGAAGCACGACTACAACTACAGCTCACTGGTGGAGAAATGTAGCCATTATGACATAAATTAGCAGCTTAAAGCATAGTAACTAGTACAAATCCACTTAGCTACTGTATGTGAAGGTGTGAGGCATAAATAAACGCTTTCCTTTTTGTCTGGCGGTTGATTCATTTCTGATGAATGGCCGACTAGTGGATCACTTCACCAGCATCTTGCCTCCTGATAGGATCTCTGCGTGAAGAGAGCTCAAGTTTAAGAGTCGTGGGGTTTCAGAAAATGTAACTCACAGCTCTGTTGTATCTACATACGAGCGTCCCCCCCCCCCCTGTTAAGTCTCGGACACGACAGCAGTGGAGTTGAAGTACGGTAAGTAGCTAACCTTAAAGCAAAGCGGTGGTCAACGCGCTGGCCGCTCGCGACATCTTTCGAATAGCGCTCGTTTCCATCCGCCCCGACACGAGAGGAATCAATCAGCTGTCATCGCGGGCGCAGCTAAACCTCTGACAATAAACTCGAAAGGGACACACGCCGGGTGCCGTAAAGGCTCCGTCTGCCGCTGCAGTCTCCCCGGTCTGCTCTCCCCCACCTCCCCGACTTGTTTGCAACACAGCGGGGCCCTCAGACGCCAAAGCGATGCGTCGCCCAGAAGAAAATCTGAAGTTACTCACGTATCCGCTCAATTCAGAGGAAAACTGCAGCGGCCGCAACTCGTTGTGTTCAAGCGAAAAATTCTCGGCATATCACATCACTCACCCCTTCTCCGGTGTGTTCACGTCCTCCTCGCTACGCTCCTGTCTTTTTTTTTTTTACTCTCTCCTCCCCTCAGTTTTCTCTCGGCTTGTTTCTTTTCCCGTCCCTCCCAGATGCCGCTGTTCGCCGACAGAGGGATCCGGGGGACGCTGCTCCGGAAGCAAACGCTCCCCTGTTTATGGAGCCAGATCAGTGACAGTTTCATTTGGCATCGAAAAGAAAATCTGGCTGTGAAAACAAAACCTGAACTTGATCATTTTTAAAGGCAAATTTTGTTTTCGATGCCAAATGTTGTGGCTCCATACGCTGGGATTTTTTTTTACTCTCCCTTTACTGCCTAATGTCATTACTTTACTTGTAGTGGTGCTGCCAATGACTGCTTTTAAATGGCATTATATTGATGGGCATTTGCACACTTTAAAAGAACGTTTTTAAAATGTTTGTACCCCCCAAAAGATTAACAATTCAGACACATAGCCTTTAATGGTGATGATGATGAAAGAAAAGATAGAAAACGTCAGTGTTCCCAACGCTGACCAGACAGATAGGAACACGTTAAAAATAAGTAGGAAAATCTCAGATAGGTTAGAAAGCAATAAACAATACTTTACCCCAGGCCAGTGTGTACGATATATATGTGCAAAATCAATAGTGCTGTTTCCTGATAATCCAAATCAAAGTGACACAGTAGCTATAGGAATATTTAAAATACATACTTAGTTGTGTTTATGCACAATAAGAATAATGTAAAAATAATAAAACAAATAACTGTGTGATGTATAAATATGTAATATGTAAATAAACACGAGATAACAGAATACAACAAAGTTACAGTGGCAGTAGCACACCACAGCATACTACAGTAACATAGTATAACAAGGATTAGACATAATGTAGAAACATAGTGCGAATGCTATTTCACTGGAGGGTAGAATAATTCTGCAGTATTAATTAGCTGTCATAAGACCAGTTAGTTATGTATAAGGGGGATAGCATCAAATAACAAAATATCAGCCCACAGATAAACATTATTATCAGTTTGTAATGATTGTTACGACCCAGTTTTCAACCTAATGATAATAATAATGTAAAGAGCAAGTTGACTTTGTGCCTTGCTGTATTGGTAATAATACATGTATGGATAATAAAGCAACATTCATATTTCAGTGTTCATCATTGCAGGAATGTACTGACAAGGAACAACTAAAAGAGCATTTAGTCTAAAATGAGCACATCTATTGTTTGGAGAAATTTAATTCAGCTGGAATTACTGTATCTCTGAAGAGGAGAAGGTGCATGAAGAGGCACCTTCAACCATCTTAAACGTTCTAAACTTTAGACCTCACTTGGCAGTATTCAAAGCTAGACTAGAAGCATTGTGTGGAAGTCATACACTCATGGTAAATATTCTTCCTGGGGAAAGAAATGTGTATTTGTCCTGCCCTCTCTTTGTTGAAAACAGAGTTGCAGCAAATCTCATCAGGCAACAGTCCCAGAACACTTTAATGCTGTATAGCATTTCATTATTGGCTGCTCTGGAGTTTCATATGAGATGGGTAATTGGATTACCTTTGAGCAACTTTCAAGTCTATGCAAAAGGATTTTTGTAGCATACAGAAATTAATAGTAAGCAATTGGCTCCTGGAAGGTAGGAAAGTGATTAAACAAATTGCAAGCCATGCCTTTGCTTTTAAATATAATTGGCACATTGTACACACGGTTTGTAGTTAATGGTCCAAAAGTGCAAAACCACAAGTAATTACTGATTAAACTTCCTGAAATCTGAATGGGCTGAGTCCAGTTTGGACTGCAGGCAAAGAAGTCTAGCTGGGTGAACAGTGAGCATTAAAAAGATACAAGCAGCAAATATTTCTGTTAGTGAAATATCTTAATAACTATTAACAGACTGTCATTGAATTTTATTCATAAAATATTCTTTATTTTATTATTTTCTCTTATTTCACAATTATTGCTTAAGCATGATATACATGCTAATATAGTTTTACATTACAGCTTCATGGGACCAGTAACATTCATGAAGGCTGGTGTTGGACTTAGTCTTGTTTCATTTCTGATGACAAGAGCTGCCCACTGAGAACAATTAGATTGCGATGGTCCAGTGTCATCAACATCCTGTTCTTTCCAAGAATTTGTTATTTGAATGTATATCTAAAATAGATATGGCAACATAGACAATAATGAACATACACAGTACTCAAGTAAATATCACAAATATTTGTATGATGTTTAGTTTGCATGTACTCATACAGTCTAACAAAATGATGACACCTGGTGGTTACACCCATTTACTGCATTGTTTGTTACACCTGAATGTTTATACTGTATGCCAAAGGATGGCATTCACACTATTGTTCACATAAATGGGTTTCCCCTTGAGTCAGATTTAGTCGTTATTGCAATAACCAAAACCAGTGACACCACAAATTTAAACAAAAAAAGTACACATGTAGGCGTACAAGTATAATTATCCCAATTGATCCCATTGATCTGTGAATATAACTAACTTCATACACGTGCTTTAAATGTAGTCACATACGTGTTAAAAATATACATAATACCTACATAAAAAGAGAGGCTATTTTCTCTTTCCACCAGCTCAAAGATTGAATTACTCCGATCCGCCAGGTGGCGCTGTGCTGACATCATCACCGGTTGTTGACCAATCATCGGTGTCCTGCAGTTTGAACAAGAAGCGGGTCCAGCGCTCCTGATTCATGTAGGAAAATAATAAATGAGACACCGAAAGATCATATATAACGCAATTAATCGTGGAAATGGGCTAAAGCAGCTATTTAGATTTAGAGTTTTAATGAGTTTCGTCGATCGCTGTTAATAAGTTGTAAGGGCGCAGATATATTTTTGCTGGACTTTTCAACGCAGTTAACAGTTAGCAAAACGTCGAGGCTAGCTTAAACCCGACTGACGGATGTAAGCGTCGGTCTCATCTGGGTTAGTAACGTTAAATGCTTTTGAGGAGTAAACTGTAATAGCTGTAATCTCAAACATGAAGCCATCAAAGCCGGTGTATCTGAAGACGTACGGTAAGCAGAAGCGAAAGCTGTCAGCATGGATCTCACCTGAAAACCGCAAACAGGCCTTCGATAGCACCGTCTCATCAGACGGTGACATCTCAGTCTTTGAACCTCCCAAAACTACGAGGATAAGGTATGTTCAAGTCGACGGACGAGAAGAAACCATCATTGTGGTTTTCATCCTTCCTGTTAATGCATTGTCTTATTATTCATTTCCCCCCACTTCTGTCTTTAATGTCATATGGCATTGGGACAAAAGTTATCATATAGTAAACACATTATTAACCGTTTGCTTTTACAAAAACAAGGAATGCATGCCAAAGATACATTCAATACATAAAAAGAGAGCTAACAATTACATGACTATTTCCATGTCTGAACTTGCTCACTTGTCTGAGCTTACTCGCTTGAGGGTTTGTGGTAGATATTACAGATGTTTTGCTTATTACAGATATATCGGTTCATAGATCAGCTGACGTAGCACATACTATATGCAGAATTGGGGGATTCACTTTTTAAAAGTGTTCAAGTTCACCAGCCATGTCGTTCGAGAAGTACTTGTTCTTTAAGTACACAAGTATTGTGCCAAAAGTAAAAATGTATATGAAATAAGCTGGCACAGTATTATACATAGTTTGTACACCCAGAGAAATGCACACAGATACCAACAGTGTTGGTAACAAAATACCTAAAACAACCATTCTAGGCCAATTATTGTTGCTTTCCATGACCTAAAAATCTTTTTATTTGTGCCTTTGCCTCTCATTTTTGAAAGAGACTTGAATTTTAAATTTTTGACTGGGATCATATTCCAACCCATACAATGAGCCCTTCATAAGATGGAATAAGTACAATACACCAGTATCCAAAGAGCACCGGACCCGTTTGCACTCATGTTCGATATCATATGCTTTCTGCTAGTAACGTGTTCATCCATTTTTCATGTCACAGAGAGAGGAGGACTAGTGTTGCTAGTTGCAGAGCAGCACGTCCTGCCAAGAAAAAGGCCCTACTATGTCTGATTGAGAAGAGCTTTGATGAGGAGAATATCCCTTCTACTTCCTGTCAGCCTGCTCAGCAGAGCAAGAAAACCAGGTCTGTGCACAAACACGCAGCTGGCAATTTTAAGTGATGTCATTGTTTCATTAATATGCATTTTGTAATAAATAAATTGTTATTAATTAGTCAAATATAAATTCTTAACATGGACATGCCTTTTTTTATGTCCTAGAGAGAAGAGGAGTAGTGTTGCTAGTCAGAGAGCGGCACGTCCTGCCAAGAAAAGGGCCGCATTATGTCTGAAAGAGACCAGCAGTAATGAAGAGAACATCAGCAGGCTCTCTCCTCCCCGTCCTCAGCCCGCTCAGCAGAGCCTAACAACCAGGTCAGTGCACAAATAAGCATGAGCAGAACACGTGATCGTCAGCATGTGCAGAGTTTGTGTTTCTATTTTTATTTTACTACAACAGTGTTTACATTGCTGGCAATAACAAAGGACTCAAATCTGAGCTTTTTAAAAAATGTATTTATTGTAACTTTCCAGAGTTGTAAAATCCTCTCTGAGTATAATAAACCTTTGTGCAGTGTTCTGGAATATTTTAAGCCTTTAAACATATTTTAACGCAGGGCTGTGCTTAGTGATTGCTGTAACCATTAGCTTTCTTTCTTTTCTCCTCCTCTTCTTTTTCTCAGTGTTCATCTTCCTTCTGCGGGCCGCTTTGTAACCCGCCGCAGACGAGCTGTTTCCGCCAAACCCAAACTCCCTGAAGCAAAATTCAATATACTCAACTCTTCAGATGACAGTAAGATTCATCAGCCTTCTAGGAGTGCATGGGTCCCCCCAGCCTTTCTGGTGTCAAGTGCGGAGAACTCAGTAAATGCGGCAGGGACGGCCAGCTTTGCCACCGTGTCCCTCCGAGAGATGTCCCTCAATGAGCTGGCAGATCAAAGCCTCGGACCCTGTCCTAGGAAGCCCATCTTTTGCTCTACGCCCTCAGCAGACTCCTTCAGCAAGATAAGTAGCTCTAGTGAGGAAGTAAATAGAAGTAGTGAAGAAATAAAAAACAAGAATATTGAGGAATTATTAAATCTGCTCTCTACAGATGACAGCGAAAGCAGCTGTCATTTTGTATCTGCAGTGGGAGGGTTACAGTGGCTGATAGAGGCTCTGAAGGAGAAATGTCTGACCCAGCGCTGTGCAGTGCAGCTCCAGAGATTGAACAACCTCACTGTGACTCAGCTATGCAGTCAAACAACCTACTCGTCCTGTTTGGAGCTTTCAGGCTCAGTCCAAAGCCGGCAAACAAAGGAACATTCACCCTCTGTGGACAGCGGTCAAACTGTTGACCTTTCACAGTCTTCAGAACTATCATTTAATCAAAATTTATCTGTAACTAACAATAAAACAAGTGATTACTTACGGTGTCTTGAACATGCAGCTTCACCATCGGTTGACTGTAAGCACTCAGAGGCAGATGCACACAAGTCTGAAAATGAGCATGCATACAACACTGACGACCAAGAAGATCTCACAGGTTCAGGAGATATCACTGACAGAATGATGCCGTCCGTTAGACTGTCAATAAACAACAGCAGTTCAGGAGGAACAGAAGAACAGGCAGCAGGGCTGAAGAAAAAATGTCTAACCGACAAACTCCTTGTTGAGGTGAAGAGACTAACTCTATCTCAATTGAAAGAAGTTCAACAGCTCAAAGACACAACACTTAAATCACCCACAGATGTGTCCGATTCAGCCAGTGACGACCAGAAAAAGAATGACCACCAGTCTGAGAGTGACACTAATAACTGTATTGAAGACACTTCTGCCATGAAAGTCTATACAAAAAGAAGAGGCTCAACTAGGTCTGAAGACAAAAATGCTTCAGACCAAAATGGAGTTGTGAAGAACTCCAGCAACGTTCCCCAAAAAAGAAAAAAGACCTTTCAGGCTCCTAAAGATAAAAAAAGGAGGAGCACGTCCGGGGACCTACCTGGGACAACCAGGAAGGCGTGTGTGAGCGGACTGAGCGTGAGTCGCTGGAAGAACAAAGGCAGCGCCATGACGCACACGTTCAGGAGCAGGACTGCACAGACGGGCAGCAACAAGGCTGTGGACTGCAGCATTAATGAGCTGATCTCCACACAACACAAACAGCCGACGGTGAGAACCGCGTGCGCACAAACACAGCGCAGCACTGTTGAAACAATATGTCTATTTACTGATGTTTATTGGTTAGCCATTGTCAGTCAAAATAATTAACATGAAGACTTAAAATGTGTAAAAAGTGACTTGTTTTTTGGTAAAGAGGACATTTATCATCACTTTAAAAAGTGTATAACTAAATGACAATGTTTCCTCCTGTGGCTTTTTATTAGGCTTGATGCAACAAGAACATGTTTGAACAGCACCTGATTTGTCAAATATTTATAATCAAGACAATCTACAGGGGAAACATTTTGAAATAAATTCTTATCTTCCGTGCTACCCACTCCTGCAAATAGTTTAGGTTTTGTTTGCCTAAAGTTTGAGATATCAAAGTTTAAGATGCATGATGTACAGTAATGGGGGTGATTACATTTTTGTTTGACATTCAAAAATTTGAAAAAATAATGACCTACCACAGCAACCAGGACCCTTTGCAGATATAGTTCTGGTTACTCCACAGACCACAGAAAGCTTTCATTGATATAAACAACTATACCCTTGACCTTGTTATTTTTTTGTCCTCAGTGGAAAGCAGTTCCTGACTGAAAACTGGTGACAGAAAATGATATGGATTATCCTCAATAACAATTACATTGCTGAATTGAACTCCATAAACTAAATTATATTTACTTCCCTTGTATGTCATGGATAAGATGTCAATCCCTGGGGGGGGTATCTTAAGAGCAAGATATCAAAGAAGATTAGAGGGAAACTATTTAGTGTGTGTTTCTGAACTTAAAACTCCACTTTTTTAGTTTGAAGTGTCTATTGTTTTCGCTTCTACTACAATCCACTCGGCTGTAATAAAATATTAATTGTTGAGGGATTTAAAGTGGCCACAGGTAGAGCTGTGGCATCATTGTTATACTATGACATCCACCCCGTGTGTAGGAGCTGTTGACAACTGCCGTGGATTTCTCCACCCCAGTGAGAGCGAGTCGACCTACTCTGTTGGCTGACTTCACACCTAACACGCACACCTGGAGCCGACTCAAAGCTGCCCTCTCTGTTCATCGCAAGAACATGGGTAATAGACACACACACACCACTAAGTTATAATTCTCAAATTTCTCTCAATTATTCCGGACTATAAATATTTTTTTAATTTAAAGATACCAGTGCTGTGATTGTGTCCTCGTGATCTTTGATCCCCACCCTCTCTTTCATGTTTTAGTTTTCCTTGTCTCTTATTTTTTGTTCTCTCTATTTAGTGCTACTCACTCAGAGTCTGTCAGGCTCTTTTGGAAGAGAAGCCCTAGCCGATCTCAGCCAGGATCTCTTTGCCACACCTTTTCGGACACCGCTCCCCAAACGCCTCCGGTCACAGCTGCTGAGCAGCTGTTCTCTGGTACAGCACACGTACACCGCCATGAGCGAGGCACAAGAGCACACTTGCTGCCAAGTTCCCATCGAGTCACAGATTAACAAACAAACACTGATGCAGACGAGCACAACGGGATTTTCAAATTTCAGAAACGCTACTTACTTTTGAATTGCTCTATCTTTGACTGTGGGTGGGTTTTTGCACTTGATGGGAATCTCCTGTCTGTGGATGTGTGTCACGTCTTCTGTTACAGGTTGCGTGTGAGGATGCAGATCTGTCGGATGCAGAGAAGGTGTATGCCGAGTGTAGCCAGCAGCACCCTCTGCCCTGGGAGGAGTGTATACTCCCTGAGCGTATGAAGCAGTGTGTGAAGATAGGGGAGGGGACCTTTGGCGAGGTCTTCTCCACCACCAATGCATCAGGAGACACAGTTGCACTCAAAGTATGTGAATGTTTATGCATGTGTGCATTTGTTTGTGTGTTTTGCATCTAAAGTGTGTTGTTGGTACTATTTTGAGTAGGTTGTATGTTCAAAGTTCCTGATGGACAGAATATTCTGAGGTTCACTTACTAGCTTGTGTATGTATGTGTGTGTGCATGCGTGTATCCTGAAGTTAAACAGCGGTTCTTGTCTTGACAGATTATTCCAATAGAGGGGAGTGAGAAGGTGAATGGAGAGGACCAGAAGACCTTTGGAGAGATTCTCCATGAGATTATTATCTCAAAGTAAGCCGTGCATAAAGGACACACTATCACTGCTCAGCTCACTCCTCAATTTGCTGGGATTCTCTAATACATCTGCCGCCAGGATACAGTATGTGCATTAAGTTGTGACTTAACAACCTTAAGTTGGGTCACACGGAGTGTTTTAATTTTGTAATACCTAGTGATGAACCTTGGAAACCACAGGACCGTAGTTTAGCTGGCCAGCGCTAACTAAACAGCATTGTGTGTTTTTCTGTCAGGGAGCTGAGCAGCCTGAAAGACAAGCAGCAGAACCAGACTCATGGATTTATTGGACTCCATGAGTAAGTACTCTCCCTGGCCTTTGTCTTTTTGCCTGTTTGCGTCTGTTTTGAGTGTTCTTGTGACTTGACTTGTTCCCTCGCAGCCTCCACTGCGTTCAAGGCTGCTACCCTCCTGATTTCATTAATGCTTGGGACAACTTCGACCAGCAGAAAGGCTCTGAGAATGACAGACCAGGTCAGTGAGAAAACAGCCGGTTCACGTGTTTGACTTTGACTTTAAATATGCAGACTTGTCGTTTCTTTTTAATATAGTTTTTAACCAGATGATCTGCCTTTAACAGGGGGCAATCTACCTATCCACCTTTCAGTGGGTCTCACTTTTTCTCTCTTTGCTTAGATTTCTTTGAAACGGATCAGTTGTTCTTAATCCTGGAGTTTGAGTTTGGAGGCAGCGACCTAGAGAACAGCAATGGAACGGTAAGTACACCGCACCAGAGCATCAGTCGTGTCAGGGACTGCTCAGAACATGTGCTGTTTTTAATGTAAGCCTTTACTGTGTTGTCAAGCTGTCATCTTTAGGGGTGGCAAAGAGCATCCTTCATCAGGTTACTGCTGCCTTGGCTGTTGCTGAGCAGGAGCTACACTTTGAACACAGGTAGGAGTACACTCAGTTGCGCGCGCACACACTCTCAAATGATAGCATCTGTGATTGTCTGCGTGCATCACGGCCACGAGCAGAACACCAGAAAAAGAGCAGAAAAAAATATCAATCACAATTTCCCAGAGCCAAGGGTCATATCTTCATATGTCTTGTTTAGTCCGACCAAAAGTCCAAAATGCAAATAAATGTAATTTACGATCATGAAAGACAAAAATTCACATTTGAAAAGCTGGAAGTAGAGACTCAATTTGTTAAAATTGTTGAATAATATTCTGTCGATTGCCTTAGATGCCATAAAGGCAAAGCTCATAATGGCCAGCTGTGGATTTCTGTGTTTTTAGAGCTGATATGTATCAAATATCACATGCATGTCATCATACCTTGGTGTTATTGTTGAATAAATACACATACGTAAAGCTCCCACGACACTGGCATTTTGAATAAAATTTAGCTTACGATATAAACAACCAGGTATAACGTTCGCAACGACCAATGACAACAAATACTTTGAAACTTTAATTTAGCTGTACACATTAAATCTGATGCCTGATCAACTTGAACCCCAGCTGTCACATCAAATGTGAAATGTGGCGTTCAAGTATCAAACTTGTGGTGTGAGCCAACTCGCTGACGCAGTTGGTGTGTATGTGGTGTCAGTGTGCTGGATGATTTATTGGTGTCTTGTAACAGCAACTTTATCTCCCCACCCCCACTGCAGGGACCTCCACTGGGGCAATGTGCTGGTCAAAACAACCAAGCAAAAGACAGGAAGCTTCCTCCTGAACGGAGCGGCCCACTCTCTGGAAACCAAAGGGGTGCTTGTCCGCATCATTGACTACTCTCTCTCCAGACTAGAAATTGGTCAGAAAAATTTATTTTACCTCCCACTTGTCATATGTTGTGCACAAAAGAATTTGCCCTGTTTAAATCATGAACAGTAATGACAGGCAGATGTTTTGCTCCCTCCAGATGAGCTGACGGTGTCCTGTGATATCTCGAAGGATGAGGAGCTTTTCATGGGCCAGGGCGATTACCAGTTTGATATCTACAGACTAATGAGACAGGAGAATGGGTCAGTGCACTTATGTGTCGGGGTAACTGGAGTTTCTTTGTGCTGTAAAGGTGTCACATGGAGCACTTATAAAAAGAACTATCTGACTATAGACACAGTATCTAATAAGAGATGGAATTGGACTTGTTATTGATTTGACTTTGATGAATCAATATGTCGTCTAGAAATACAAGTCCTCTGATTAAAAATTTCAAACACAGAGGCTTTTCTTATTCTACACCCTCAGAAAAATGGCTATCACCATACATGTGTGGTTTGTATGATGTTTAAGTCGTGCACTGTGATTCGTCTTTTTTGTTTACTACTCTTTTTTTGCGTTCTTGCTGAGAGTTGGATGAGAAGATTGCTACCATTCTCATATCTGTCTGTTAGATATGAAGCTACAGTGAGCAGCCGGTTAACTTAGCTTAGCATAAACTAACTGGAAATGGCTAACTAATAGCTAAAAATCTGTACCAGCATCCTCTAAAACGACAATTTATTGTTGCTGACTCAACAAAGACGTAACAAGACAATTACTAAGAGGTTCTGGGTGGTAAGTTACTAATTCATCGATGCTATGCTGCTCTTTTTGACCATCTCAGAAACAACTGGAGTAACTACCACCCCCATACCAATGTGCTGTGGCTCCACTACCTGTGCTCCAAGCTGCTTTCCATGAAGTACAGGGGCTTTGGAGGGAGGGGTGCCAAGGACATGCGGGAGGAGCTCACTCGTTTCTATGACAACGTCCTCCAGTACAGCTCTGCCACTGAGACGCTGCAAAACTGCCCCATGTTTCAGTAGTATGTTAGCACCAGAACACATGAAGTGTGAGGGTGCTCACACAGACTGTTTTAGTATGCAGAAGGTACAAAGTATCTGGGTGTTCTTTAGTCAGCAGTCTGTCTGCCCGTCATCCCTTATGACCTCTGACATGTAGAGACCGTTATTGATCCCCTTGTAACACAACGGCAGAGATTAAATCGCTTAAAGTTGAGTGTATACAGAACTGTCATTTGACAAATGTTATTAAAATGACTGTTTGAAAATGATGTATTCATGTGTCCTTAAAATTTGTTAATTTGTCATATTTATGCCTGTTCTCACAGCAGCTGAGTATTTTTATAACTCATTACAT
>JAVQJD010104616.1:0-37500 GCA_036023655.1 Nannoperca australis
CCGGCCCTCCCCTTCCTCTCCGTACTCACATCACCAGCCCCTCCGCTCACCCTTCTCTCGCGCTCTGCGGCGGCCTCTGTGCTGGCTGGTGTGACATTTGCCACTTGTACAAGAGAAGAGGGACAGACCCTTATCCAAACTCTGACCTTTCCCCCCATCTCCCTCTCTGGCATCACTGACGCATTCACTGCCAATTTCACTGCCAATGAATTCCAGAGACACACACTTGATCGCATATATTGTGTGTAATTCACTTGTGTTTTGTGTTTGTTAGAGCTGGTTTTTCTCTCCAATGATATTTACCCGATAACACCGTACCTAACTGCCTTTCTTAATACAGGTAACTGCTGCAGCTGCAGTAAAGGTTAATGAATGCTCATTGAATGCCACATGCCATGGGCCACTGAGACATTATGTATTCAGCTTTTTCAGTGGTTGGCCTACTGCTGATCTACTGTACATTTTCTGTCCACAGCAGACCCGCTGGAAATATCCTCTCGAGATAAGTATAAATATCTCATTATGTTCGCACTTCATGTAAAGGACAAGTGCTTAAAGTTTAAAACCTCACTGTTTTTTCTCTGCTATATCCTAACAACAACTCTACCGCCGTTAAACAGCCGTTATAATCAGGTAGTGGTTACACAACTGACTACTAATTTATGTGGTAGAAGGGCTTGTGAGTTTAGAAGTGTTTTTAAAGATAAGGCTTACCTAATGTCAAAGCAAGAGCCATCCAACAATCACCTTGTCAAAGCTGTGATCTCCCTTTCTTCCCCTCCAGCAGCAGCAGCGGCAGCAGCAGCAGGGTGCTGGTGACACATATGGCCAATTATAGGTGGAAGTGGAGAAAATGATGTGAGCTGAAAGCTTGTTCACACGTGGCAGGTGTCCATACGGCCAGGAGGCTGCATGGTGGTGGGCCGTGGGAGAGAAAAACTCATCAATAGCTGAGCTCTCCTCTCCTCTCCTCTCCTCTCCTCTCCTCTCCTCTCCTCTCCTCTCCTCTCCTCTCCTCTCCTCTCCTCTCCTCTCCTCTCCTCTCCTCTCATCTCCTCACCCTTCATCTGCAGGTCTGTGGCAAATCAAAGACTACTTTTTAGCCAATCAATACTGCCCCTTAACTTCCCTTTATTACTCGCTGCCAGAATACGAGTTAGATTGGGAGATGCAATATTCAGTTCATAAATCATGCAGTAAAAAAATGTCAGGGGGGTAATTGTGGTTTTCTAACACCCTTTAAAGGGAGGCAGATTTTATTAGTGGGTTAACGTCGCCGGGCGACCCTCATTCCTTCTCATTATGGGCTCATGGAGGCATCATCAAAACTTAAACGTTACAACACTTCTCAGCGGACCCTGGCCTCATTTCTCAAATACACCTCAGCTGAAAATGCTGATACACAAACAAAGTGAGTGGCACTGAACGTGATGTACTTGCACAAGAATGCCTTGTTTGCACATGACAGGATTGTCTTGGTCAAAGTCATTGCCTGGGCTTTTTTATTCTTAATCATTGATTTGTTTTTTGTATTACTTTCTCCACGGATAGTTTCCTGAACAAATAAAAAGCCTCCTTTGTACTTCCAAATAGATAGCACAAATAACTGGAATGATTGCCTCATTAAGGTGCTACAGAGTGCTGCTTTCCATAAGTCTTACTCTCTCTCTCTCTCTCTTCTCTGTCCAATGAATTTCAATTGGCCAATAATTTTCCACCATATCCCCGAGTTACAGCGTTTTTGTCACATCTTTTAGTGATTAAATGGATCGATTTCTGTTCTCTATGAGTGATTAATCCCACAGGGTTACAGAGATTACAGAGAGGGAGCTAGGGGGAAGCCTTCTTAATGGTTTCACACAGAGAGCCTTCCATTCACAGAGCTAATGAGATTGGATTACAGGAACGGGGCTTCAGAGAGGAGAGGGAAAACTCACAAGAGGAAACTCACGTCCAATGGGATAAAAAATTGGGGAAAAAAGAAAATAGGTTTTATGATGAGAATCGTCTTGGTGCTAAGAGTCACATGCAAAGCGTGCCCTTGCCGACTGTGCTGTCCGAGTGACCCTTCTTGCGGTTGTTCTGACTGGGACTGAAAAACTCAACACCTGCTTGGCTGGTGGGGGTTCATACCTCAGCACTTATCTCATATGATATTCTTGCAGTGTAGTCTCACATATGATTGATCATAGTCATTATTAGTCAGTGGGATGGATGAGCAGTGCAAGGGATCATTGCAGTGAGCCACTGCAGCCACTACAGTCATTCGTGTGTCCCACATAGCCCAGCTGTTTTAGGGGGGAGGGAGATGGCGATGCAGGGGCAGTGAGGGTGTTTGGATGGTGACAGTGGGTGGGGCTTTAAAGCCAGAGGCTGGTATCTGTCCTCCACAGCTGGACATTGAAGCGAGAGGGGAAGCCGTGACTCTTGTGGTCCAGAGAACTGGAACTCTCCTTCAGCCTAGCAATCTGTGTCAAGCCCCACAGCTTCAAACCTCCTTCAAAGCTCTGTCAGATCCCAGCAGGAAAGACTGGCTGTCTAAGCAACCCACCATACTCTGGAAACGGGAGGCAGGAGGTGGATGGACTAGAGGGGAAGGTGGAGGAAGGAAAGCGTGTCGTTGAGTTTTAAAACACATGTATGATCCACAGGGGGGATCAGAGGCCCCAATCACAGCTGGAGGTCATCCGTGTTACTGGGAGGGAATAAGAGGTGAAGCTGGCTGAAGCCGGTTACTCCAGGTCACTGCACAAGCGGTAGCCCCATTTCATCTGGAGTGTATAGACTAAAAGCCCACAGAGAGTCACAGATTACAGAGCGGAAAGCACATTCTTTAATCCTCCTCTGGTCTCTCAATGGATCTGTGGGTCTGACAAAATGGCAGAGCATGTTATTTGTTGTGTTTTTCATAATGATTCCTAATAATGTCTTTTAGTCACTGAACAACAGCTGTTTGTTAAAACTAGAAAGGTATCACTGCACACTGACAGAAACGGAAGAGACCTGTTTATCTCATAGAAATGAGGAACTAATATCTGTTGGAAATAGTCCATAAATAAATCAAATCACACAGTTTGTATATGTTGTTAATATTTAATACTGTTGGAAAAGGGAAAGAAATAGACTACACACATACACACACACACACACACAGGACAACTGTATTTCCAGAAGAGAAGATAGTTTTCTGTTTGTGTAGATGAGATATCTAGACAGATCATAGGACAAATTTATTTGGAAAGACTTCAGTGCATGTTTCCTATCGGTCATACCACTGTACTTGTATGAGTAGTGACAGGTCATGAGGGGGCAATGAAGAAGCAAACAGGGCCCTGAGGTAACATGTTTAATCCCAAAGCAAAGGGCGTTGCTGACAGGAAACTGTGAACTGACTAAACAACAACAAACAAGCAACTGGGTGCCCTCAGCAAGGAGTCACGTGCAGTACTGTCCTCAGCCCACCCTGTCTGCTGCAGCCTGGCCAGGATAGCCCCAACATCACATGGGGACATCACTGAATGGAGCACATGTCTCCACCCACACACACACACAGAAAAATTCTTGGGGTACTTGGTTTTCAAATTGTGAGGTGCACCTCCGCAGGGGAGGATAGGAGGAGATATGAGCCGCAATTTACGTAACAATTCTTGGAGTCACACCTGGAGATACACATTTTTTCCGATTTACTGTGACTTAGACTTTCCAAGGATACAATTATATTTGAGGTCTGTTACGAATAAACGTCCATAAATCTGCTTAGAGATTATAGAAAAAAGAAGCTTCTTATAACTGCAGAAACATAATCATGATTTAAAATGTTCTTCAGTATCAAAGTAGTCTAGTGATGGTTGCCTGTACATCATTGGCTACAGTGCAAACAGGAATGGCTAATAGCTAGTTCAACATACTTTTAATGGTGACGATTTGCCAAAATGTAAACAATTATTGTCAAAAATCGGTAATGATGGAACTAAATGAGACTTTGAGCATGGTTGTTTTTAGCTAGATTATGTTAAGATTGTCTTAAAATCTTACTGTAGCTGTAATGTTGTGTCATAGGCAAATGCAAACGAACAATCTATTTAAACATTGCAAGTGGTTGCTTTTTTAACTTACTGCTGGACTGAATAATTCCATACTTTAACTTTCCTTGAAAAAAGAATGTTTGAATATTCCTGCAAAAACACACACATAAAGAAAACATTTGCTTTACTTTGTAAAACCCCTGAGGTGCTTCCTCTTAGAATATAAGAAAACAAATTTACAGAAGCTATTATGACTCACATGACTCACAGATCTGGGTGAGCTGTGCTTGTGTGCTAACCCAGGGTGATCTTTTTGGAATCCAGTCCAAGGTTAGTTTTGTGTCATACACTTCTGACGTCAGGCGGTTACAGTTATGGGGGCTAATTATGGACCAGCACAGGGGGATTTCTGCCTCCAGTGAAAGCTGCTCACGTGGAGGGGTTAGTCATGCTGCTGACTCTTTCAAAAACTGTCTGTCTGAGTGAAACCCTCATATATACAGTATACACACTCGGTACACACAAACCAAGTATAGCCTTTATTTTTTTTGCAGTGCAGAATGTCTCCAGGTAGAAAGGCGAGAGTTTTCCCTCAGTGCAGAAGCCATTAGTCAGAATGGAGGTGATTTATGGGTTGTCTCCTTGCAGAATTTAAATTAACTGCCGTGCTGTATGGAAGGAGGAGGGAGGGTACCACCACTTTTTGGGTTGCTCCCCTTTGCACTCCACCTCTCACTCTCTCTCTGTCTTTCTCTCCCACTCTATCTTACCTCCCCCCCCTCATCTCTCAATCTCACAGGAGAAATTTGGAACGTTTTCTGGATCCAGGTGAGTTGTCAGGTGGTCAACTCACTCATGGATCTCGGAAGATTTCCTCAGAAAATATGCTCAGCCAGGCCAAATGAAAACATGTTTTTTTTTCTCAGAGCACAAAATCAGGCGGAGATCTGAATCATAAAAAGACACATACAAGGTCAAGGTCAGCACTTACTGTGCAGAGGGTACCGTGGCTTATGGACCGGCATATACTGATATACTGCAGCTGTCCAGAGTCTCAAAACACAAATACATTATCTTTTAATGGAAATTCGGTTAACGTATACACAATGTTTCCCACACTTATTTTTGAATGATTAATAATGAATAAGTGCCCGATGTGGAGCATTACTAATCATGGCTTTCTCATTATTTCAGGATGAGCTCCCTGCTCTCAGATCCATATTAATGATTTTCATATTATTGATGTTTATTTTTTGCTATACTCTCTCCTCCCTGATGACTATATGATATATAACTGAGACCGGAGACAGGCCTGCAGTGTGACATGGGAGCTTAAGGAACAGGAACTTCATTACAATTCATCAGAAATTTCCTTCACGTTGCACATGATTCATTAAGAAGGCTTCATATACATAAATACATACTTACTGCATAATACTTAATGCTGTGTGGATGGTCCATGCCGTGAGACATGTAGCTGGCTGGGGTCGGAGGTTGGGGGCCCATTGGTGACTGGCAGGGTGGATGATGGAGGAGGGGGGGTGAGGAGTGAGGATGACTCCATATGATTTCCCACTGTAAAAAAAAAAAGTTTTACATGACATATTAGTGTTGTGAATATGGGTTCATACACATTTTATTTAAGTTAATTTTCTAGATAGATATGTAGAGAGAGTCTACATTTGCTTTTACTGCATTAGTCCCTCTTTGCTGATGAAAAGATGCTTTACCAGCAGCTTTATTGCTTCTACCCCCAAAACACACACACATACTGCACCTACTCACACACACCTCCTGATTTCCTCCTGCAGGCTCAATGAGCTCACAGTGAAATATGTGGGCATTTCATTATGCATCTGCTTCCCGTATATAGAGCCGTGACCTTTTGTGTACTTGTGCAATTTTGTTGCTGATGAGCTAAAAGAAGAATGCAGTTATTACCTTATAACATAGTGATTTTAATATGAATATCAGTACAAGGCAATACATTCATCATTTAGCATAGTTTACAGTAATTTCAGGTTCATTGTGTTCTACGTGTGGATTTTATTTAAGGACAGGGCACATTATTTAGTTATTTATTTAATTTGAAAAAGGACATTGTACATTAATCAACATTCAAACAAAGGTAAAAACACCGGATTTAGTGAACAGGCTAGTTTTCATGTCATGTTGTTAGGCATCCTAGAATAGAAATAATACAGTATGTACAATAGTTAAACACATCATGGCAAAAGAAAGCATAACAAAAACTATGAAGATAAGAACCTGGACTTGTGGGAAAACTTAAGTAAAAAATGTAAATACATGTTGTGATTGTGTGAGTGTTGGCCATATGAGATAAAGAGAAAATGCATGAATCAATGCATCTATGTACATTGATATTTTAGAGGAAAAGTTCCACATTCCAGTATCTGAGGCTCAGTAATTAACATGTTATATAATTTATACACTTCCTTTCTTTTGTACGGATTAAACAAACTGAAGATAACGTGTTAGTTAGTGAACTTTATAGGTGCTGGTAAGAAAATGATGTAAACTTACAGAGCCAGGCTAGCTGTTTCTCCCTGTTTCCAGTCTTAGTGCTAAGATATGCTATGCTAAGATATGCTATGCTAAGCTAAGCTAAGCTAAGCAGCGGCTGGCTGTAACATGTTTACCATACAGACATGACGCTCAGCAAGAAAGCAAGTCCGCATTTTTCCTAAAACATCGAACTATTCCTTTAAGCTTTTAGTTTCAATTACCACAGTATTGCTGGTGCACTTCACTAGTAGACCTTTGCACACACACCTTTTTAAACACAAGATATAAGTACGTTTTTTTCTTTGATAAATGCACAGTCCACGACACTTCTAACACTCTTCATCTCCTCCCTTCATCTTACCTCAGGGGAAGTTGTCTATTCCACAGAAGCTTGATCCGCTTCCCCCAGGACAGAATATTCCTCTGTTGCATGCTGGGAGCAAGATCAGGTCACAGAGAGCCTTTGCTGCACTCCTGCTGAGGTTTTGACAGGCTCTTGCCTTCAGTGCCTCAATGAAGGAAACCACCCTGGAACTTCAGCTGGGTCAGACAAGAAGAAGAAGTTTGTTCTCCAAAGAGAGTAACACCAAAAATACTGACTAATCAACATCAAATATCGCTCAAACAAAGACATATTTACAACACTCAACATTTCTGGTGTGTCTGTTTAGTAACAGTTATTTAACAAGTAGTTTTTTCACAGTTTATCAGAAGATATCATACACTGTTGAATTTTCTCAGATGAGTGTGGAAAATAACTATTCAATCACTTTTTTGGTACTGACTTTTACACCTTGATAGATGTTACTACCTGACAGATTTTGGACCACCTAGGTCAACACACGTCCCCCACCCGTCACTCATCAACAGACAGCCCACGCATAAAGACACACACAAACTCTGAATTTCATGACCTTGAAGCACTATGAAGCATCTGTTCAGAGAAGCACGAGAAAGGTAAGAATCAAAATCAATTTAATCCCACTTATTTTTAACTATAGACACAGCTACTCTTTGTTTCCCTCTTTAAAAAGAAATGAATCCTTAAAAAAGGAAAATATGGAAAAATGGAAGTTTCATTATTTATTTATACTCCATAGACACCAATATGAGTAGAGTCCTGTTATACTGTGAGATTAAAATAAATTCCTGAATATCTTACACTACTAATGACAAATGGCAACAGTTAAGTGTGGTGCTTCCAAAGATATTCTAAATATGATGTTTCCCAAGAACATAACTGAGCTTTCTTATTAAGCAGGGTTCAAATTAGATGCAAGTGGAAGGAAGGCAGAGTGGAGAGCGATGTGAAGTGTTTAGCAAAGAGATTAGTTTTCAGTTCATGCTGTGAGTGACGCTGCAGCCCTGGCCGAGGTGGAAAGGTCATCCCATTTGGGAGCCTGGAGGGAGAGGAGTCAAGACCGAGTGAAGCCACAACCAGCTCGCCACAGGCAAGGCAGACTGAGGGAATGCACACATGAATTACACACACACACACACACACACACACACACCACATTCATTAGGATACCTGGATATATTAGCAAGCACTACAGCACGTCAGTCAAAGAGCAAGTCTGCAATTTCTCACTTCTCTTCATTCAGCAGACAAAGAGTTAAACAGCACTCTCCTCGGAGCTCTGCTGCTCAGCCAAGAAAAAAAAAGACAATGTGTAAACACAGACTAAAGATCAAGATCATGGGTGAAAAAATTCAGCTATCCTGAACATCGTCACTAAATTGTCTGTGCAGTATCCTACTCTTGGCTAATAAGTGTGTCTGTGTAATCAGCTAGGAAATATTTCATAATCTTGCATACAGAGCATGCATCTGTAATAAGTTCATTGCACTGAAAAGTGTGTGCAATAATGCTGATTTGACTGCACATGTGGCACACCATGCGAAGAGGTTACAACATGTTGTAATTGCTTTGGTATCAGGATCTACCATGAACCCCTAAACAAGAAGGACCACCAGGCTGAATCACCTGTAAGTGGATGAGCTCTGGTCGGCAAAGTCAGACTTATTACGTCGTGTAAAAATGCAACACAGTCACATGTCAGATGCCAGGCTTAGATGATGATGATAGAACCATGGTTGCTGTATTGAGGAGGAACACATGGCCTCAGGGTATTCTTTGTGAGTGTGTGTGTGTGTGTGTGTTGCTCGTTTCCTCTGGAGTCATGTCCTTCACTGTTTCTGCATTCACCTGGATATTCTGTGAATTATAGTGCACGTCAGCAAGAAATCACTGAGGCAGAGAAAGCTTAAAGCAAATACAAATACATTTTCTCAGCACATATATAAAACAACTCCTCCCCAGATTCCGTTGGCGTTGTCATGAACACACACACACACACACACACACACACACACACACACACAGTCTTATTCCGCAGAAGTCGTGAGCATTTCCCCTCCAAACTCAACCTTTTTCCTTTTCCATTTTCCTTTAACTGCACAAATGTACCAGCTTCCCTTCACTCACCATCTTCAATTTTGACTTCCTCTGCCTTGCCTTCTTTGTTTTGAAGGCCCCCACCCACCCCTCCCCATCTCCAAACCACCTCAGTGGGTGCCAAGCAGTCACAGCAGTGGCTTGATCCTGGCACTTATGAAAGGAGCTCTTTGATAAGCCTCGGCCAGGAGCAACACAAGGGAAGCAATCAGAGACACAAACTCAACTAGAGATGAGGCATCTACTGTGTTTGCTTGTGTGTTTGTGATGTTGTTGTGTTTCTTTGACCTGTTAAACTTTCCTCTTGGAAAAAAAATAAATCAAATCCATGAAAGTCTTTTTTTTTACTCTTCCATGTTTTGTGGTGTTCCCTTGTGCACTTCTGCAACTCTCTTTGTAACCAGGGAGAACAACAAAGTGATTAAAAGCATTTGATGTGTGTTTGGATGTGGCTGATACCTGGACACAGCGCTATTGTGGTTTCCTGTTCTTGCCTTGCCGCTCACTTATTGTATTTCAAAAGCTTTCTCTGTCATTGCTGTCCGGTCAGCTATTCCAAACAAAACCTGTCTACTATTTACTCACAAACATGGCGGATTTGGTGTCATTCTGCAGTTTTTCCAATGACCCCATGTGCTGCCTATGCATCTGAGTGGTAAGCATGTTCCTGATATTCAACTTGTCTCCATCATAATCTGACCAAGACACGAACAAACTGATGTTAGAGCCTGACATGTACAATACAGTGTTCTGGTCAATGGTCAGGTGTGAGTGAAGAAATAGTTGAAATGGGATTGAGATCAAGTGAAGTGAAGTCCACTTCTTTGCATGAACTATGTTTTTTTCCTGTTATTTCAGATTGTGTGTGAGGTGGTAGAAAAAAGCAAACACCAGTGGCGTAGTCTAGTTTGAAGTAGTGGGCATGCTGTAAATGGACATTTGGTAAGGTTTTCTTCTTAAAGTGAGTCAAACCTATTTAATTATTTGTTTCAGGTCACTAAATAACACATTCACCACACAGTGGAGCATTTAGCAGCTGAAGAGAGAGACATTTCCCTCAGACGTTGGTGGAGACCCAAAACAGAGCTAAAAGAAGTGTGAATATTGGACTTGGATTAATCAGGTGTCCAGAAACACGACTCCAAATAAATGCTAATGTTGCTTCGTACCTGCTGGAGGTGTAAATATGCAACTGTTTCCAAACAAGTTCTCAAAAGATGATGATACTGTATTTCAATGTTGTGTTCACAGCTTATGGCAAGTGGACAAAAAAATCTGTGATTTCAGATTGACAGTATTGAAACAAGATCAATTACCAAAGCAATTAACACACCTGTGAAGTTCACAACATACACTGACAAATTATTTCTTTATTTAAAACAGTGTTTCCTATTATGCCCTTGTGACCACCATCCTGTTGGTTTGGGGCAGGGCAATAGACAGACATCTAATCCGACATCTGTAAGACAAAAAAAAAAGAGTCAGATGTTGAAATTCTGTCTTTACTATGTGCAACAATTCAAGGGTTTAAAACATGTCACTTCCATTAAAATACGGTTTTACCACAACTGTCATTGACACTCATGTATTCTCTCCCTATATGCTCCAACAAATCAAACAAAACAAACCAGCTCCGCTAATATAAAGCTCAGCTGTCACGGCAGTTAACTCCATCCCCATGTTGTACCTCTTGCTATCGTTCTGCCTCTCTATTGCTTGTCTCCCCATCTTTCTCATCTCCTTTTCATTGCTATCACTCACTGTTTGTCCTCTCTGGTGTGCATTGATCTCTGTGGTTCAGAGATTTAGAGATTTGGGGCACAGTGATCTGACTGGCAGTTACAGCCGGCAGGTGTGAAGAACAAACAATGGCCCCCTAAACAAACCACAAACCCAATTTAGGGCGTGTGTGCTTCCTCATATAGGCAAACTCCATGTCTGTTATGAGAAATAAAACAAAACACGCAAATATGCATTACAGGCACACCTGGCGTGCCAGTTATTTGGGTATGTCTCACAGACTCTGCTCAGTGATAAATTAGACAACCAACTGGTGATGCCATAAATTTGCAACTGAAGTTTAATGATGATGAAGAGACAGAAATGCAGCAAAATAACTGGTGATATGTCAAGTGTAGTGGTGACAAATAGTCAGGCATCCTGCTCATTGATCCATCTCAATCCGTCACAAGAGCTTGGTCCAGCTCAGGCACAAACAGTTCTTTCTAAAAGCCAGGAACAGGCAACCGTGGGATGTAGAAAGTATACAGATTTTTATTCCAGCCAGTGACTACACCAGCTGATTTCACTCATTAGCACAAGTTTAAACAGAGAGGTGGAACTGATTCGTGAAAACACCCAGTGGACTAAAAACCTGTAGACTCTTGGTCCTTGAAGGCATGGCTGCCCATTAATCCAAAAATGTATTCATGTTATTGTGGAAAACGCTGAAGAGAAAGATGACACTGAACAGCTACACCTTCAGATGTTGACTTTTCAGATGATTTTAAAATTTACAATGAACAAACAGCACCCAATACTTAATTTTCAGACATGATTGTAACAGATTGAATGTAACTAATAATTTAGATTTTTGTGACATTGAACTGCACATCACTGCACTGTGTGTGATGTCGAGCTACAAGCTGTATTGGTTTCAGTTTTACGTTTTAAAGCCAGAGATATCAGTGCAAAAAAAAAAAAAAGAAAGCCCACCTCTGCTGTTTTTGCAATTGCCTTTGTGAGGCTGACATGAACACTTTTTTCCCAACCGGCGGTTCATATTGACATGAACGTGCCATATTCTCACCATCCCAGTTGATTTATTTGTCCATTTTGTGCTCTGAACTGTATTAGACCCAAAACACTGAAGACTGACCTCTCTGCAAACATAACACATATTTTACGTGATGACTGTGTTTGTTTGACTTTGTCATTTGCTTTCCTACTTTGCCATTCATCTCTCTAAAGGATGAAAATGTGAAATAAATGACATCACTGCCGTGTATAGATTTTTTTTCTCCCAACCAGGAGCCTTAATTTGATAAAAACCATGAAATCAATACCTAAAAAAAGACACCAATAAGAAATGGTGTCAGCGCATTCAGGTGGAGAAACAGGGATATTGACATGGGGAAAAGGCAAAAGGGGGGATAGGGAAGAGTCAGTGTCGGTGGCCCCTATCAGAAGATAGATTAGCTGCTTTTACCCTTAAAAAGTGGTCCTATGTGACCATGCCACCAAGATTGTTGTTAAAAGTTTTCAAACTGTTATTATACATGTTCAGTTTCATGTTTAATTTGTGTAATTTAATTTACCGTTCAAGCTGTTGGCTTATGACTTCATTCTTTAAGTTTTGTAATTAGCACTTTTGATTTTATTTCAGAAGTTGCTGGCATTTCCTGGCTCAGCAGATTTAAGTGCTGTCTTGTGTCTGAGCACATATATGCATGACTCTCTAGAACCCACCTCCAGGAAAAGAAAAAAAAGATTGTCTTTCCTCAGCTCCATCTTTATTTTTAGAGGCTGAATGCTGATGAGAGAGAGGAGAAAGCAAGAGTGCGAAACGGCATCAAAAGTGGGGAAAAGGAAGGGAGAGCGGGGAGAGAAGAAAAGAAGGGGATGAAAGAGGGGCAGCAAGATGGTCAAGGGGTCGCGCTGGATCCTCCGCGGTTCAGGAGAGTGGTAGAAAGAAATGCAATGTGATGAGAGTCCTTCCTCTGAGTGAGCCAGAGAGAGAGAAGGGGACGTAACCACACCAACCTCTCACTCGAAGGGGGAGCAGAGGGGAGGGGGCTCCGCTGCTACTGCTGTATAAAAAGCCAAGCCTGAGAATCCGGCAACCACAAACTTACCACACACACACACACACACACACACACACACACACGCACACACATAGATCCAGTGGCTGCTCTGTATCTCTCACACTCACCCACTCTCATCATTTTCTCTCTCTCTCTCTCTCTCTCTCTCTCTCTCTTTGTCTCGCTCCCTCCCTCTCTCTCTCTCTCTCCATTCCTCTGGGCTCTGCATCCTTCTTGCATCTTCTCACAAGTCAGATTGTGTTTGTAAGTACGAGCTGAATGTCTCCCTGTGTATGCTTGGGTTTACTTAGGTCTGTATGCATGTGTGAGTGACTGGTTGCCTTCTTTAGTGTGACCGAGCAGAGCAGTGAGGAGGATCAAGTGTATGTGGATCTCTGTCTCTCCCTCACACACTCGCCGGTCCTCTTGCAACTCTTCTCGGGATCTCTGGATCCCTTTCCTCGGTGACAGACTCCCCACACCAAGCAGTCACCATTTCCGCCCCCGGGAGACCCACGCTGGCAGCGCAGCCCCTTCCCCGACTCAGCATCGGGAGGAAGACCCTGGTGGCGGCTGCTGTAGGGGTTATGCTGGTCCTGGTGCTGGTGGTCCTCATTCCCGTGCTCGTCAGCTCTGTGGGTACAGATGCCAGCCACTATGAGATGCTGGGCACCTGTCGTATGGTGTGCGACCCCTACCTGAACAAGGGCACTCCGGCCAGCAGCACCAGTTCCACCGGTCTCCAAGCTGAGGCGGAGGCGTTGAGCGACCACAGCAACGTACTTCCTCCTTCCACCTTACTGCAGGGCCCACAAGGAAAGCCTGGAAGGCCAGGCAAGCCCGGACCACCTGGACCACCGGGGGAACCGGGGCCACCAGGACCAGCGGGACCTCCTGGTGACAGAGGTGATCAAGGCAGGACTGGGGTTTTGGGTCTGGGGGGTAACGGAGCTATCAGCACGGCCACCTACAGCACGGTGCCTCGGGTGGCCTTCTATGCAGGGCTTAAGAACCCCCACGAAGGCTACGAGATCCTCAAGTTTGACGACGTGGTCACCAACCTAGGCAACAACTATGATGGTATTTCGGGCAAGTTCATCTGCAGCATACCGGGCACATACTTCTTCATCTACCATGTGCTGATGAGAGGAGGGGATGGCACCAGCATGTGGGCAGACCTCTGCAAAAATGGCCAGGTTAGTGAAACTTTTTTCTAAGTTTCCTTCCCTCAGTGAAAGCATATGACTCCTCTGATGTTCACTCTCCTCCTCTCCTCAACGGGCTCTTCTCTTAAAAATCCACATTGCAGGAAACAGATTTTTCATAAAGCCAGAGCGCACAGCTGGGGCTCCCAGCGCGCCTGGAGAAAGAGATGTGTTGACTGGTTTCAACCCGCGTCCCCTCTTTGCGTGATGCGTCCTGACATTGCCGCGTCCCGCGATCCAAAGGACGGTCGCCGCCTGCGCTGAACGGAGAGGGCGCGCCGATCTTTTTGCCTTTGCACTGTAAAATTTGGAAACCGACCAGCCGTTCCGGTTTCTTTTTTCGGAATTAGGATTAATATCTAGAGGAACTGAATGGCAGCTTGGGCATTTATAGTGTAATAGTGCGAAAAGGCTGCAGTGATAATGAAAAAGAATATGCTGGAGTTGGAAATGTTTGTAATTTTATTTGATCATTAGGTGTTTCATGCACTTTATGAGTAATTATACTGTATTGCGAGTTGTTATAGCCAAGCCTGTATTATAATTATTATTACCGTATTATAAGAATCATTATTCTTATAAAAGCCAGTGTGTATCCACCCAATTAGCCCCCGTTCCTGTTTTTGCAAATGACTTATACAACTTTTAGACCATGGGGGCTGTAGTGGCTTGTCTGCGCTGTTAGTGAAAAGAGGGATGTTGCACATTTTGCTGACAATATTTACAATATCACCCATCGTCGTTCTGCCGCTGCGTCCATCTGTCTTTGCAGTCATGTTAAACGCATTAGTGCGTCTACGCGATCTATTCTCGGCTTCTTTGATGCATCGTTTTAATGGGGCTCTAATTGTATTTTGCGCCCCGGAGGGTCTTCTCAGGTTGGTAACGTGTGCCAGTGTAGTTTGCATCCTTCCGATCAGCCGTCAGATCTCTTATCTTCATCGTATCTTCAAAGTCGCTCCGAACAAACGTTTTGTCTATAAAAAAGATGGATGTTACACTATATTGCAGATATTGTTTGCTGTGTTTGCTGCATCTCCATCATGTGGTGTGTTGCCAGTGTCATGACAAACATGGAAAAGGAAAATGTATTCATTTAAAGAAAGTAAATCAGCAAAGAAGCAACTAGTCATTAAAACAAAAGATTTATGCTACAGTGAGCAGCTTACTGCTTACATGTACTTTCTGTACATGACAAGTGAGAACACATATTATTTATAGCCTATTTCATGAACATTTTCTGAATCGCAGTTTCTGATTCACCACCATCAGCTCGCTCTATAGTCAGAAACACAGAGCCCAGCAGTGAGATGAGGTAAATAATACGTAGGAGTTAAAATCCTCCAAATCGGATACTCCAACTGTTATTTCACATCATGTCCCATCAGCCGCTCTGGCCTGTTTCACATCTGCTGGCTGGGAAATTATTTTGTTTTTGCTTAATTTAAAAGAAAAGGTTAATTGTGTTTTTGCCAATAGATATTTATATATATCATAACACTCTTTTGCTAATTAATTCACCCAGAAATAGCAGAAAGCTGCTGGGGTCTTACATCACTGAGACTTGAATATGTGCAGCATGAAGATAAAACAACAGTTGGTATCGACGCCGTGGCGTGAACCTGCAGTCTCTGCTATAGAGGTTAATTTCTTTACCCTCGCCAAGTTCACACCCAGCAAGAAAAACAGAGTTACAGCAATCGCCTTCTATTTATAATGTCTCACTCAACAGTAATGTTTATGGGTGGGCGTAAAAGCATTGATATATAATAGGGGAAGAAGAACATATGTTCCTATAAAATGCCTTCTGTTCCCGCTTCATTGTGCTCCCAAGAGGAGGGTGTGGAGGTACTTAAGTTAGACGCACAGTGTACATCTCCAGAGACCCGCGTAATGTTATAAAGTGGTAACTGCTTCTGTTTCTCTGTCTGCCTCTGTCCTATGCACAGCTTCTACATTAAGATGCAGTCCTGTTGCTGTGGTGTTTATCAGGTTGTGTGCTTGGGTGATGGAGAGAGAGAGTCGATGTAAATGACTGTGAATGGTTATAAATGTTGGGCCAACTTATGCTACATCATTGATGAAGTGCTGAGAGTGAAAGTGAAGCTTCTACAGTCACACTGGTGCGTTCCTCAGCTCATTAAGGCTGCAGAAAGCTGCACAGTGAGTTGGGACAGGGGAGGCCGGGGAATTGCAGACAATACTAGTATTTTATCATCTTTTGGCTTTGGTGAAGCGGTGGGATTCTAGGCCCTGCAGTGCTGTTTCACTCCAGCATGTGCTCCTCCCACTCCAGGGGTTCTTATAAGCTGGGTCTTGCACAGCATCCTCAACATCCATGGGTTGCTTTATTTCTTCTCTTCTTTCACTTTCCCTTTTCACTTGGCAGAGTGAAATACAAGAATCCCAACACTGTCCCCAGAACTTTGACACTTTTCAAGCTAGACCAAAAAAAAGTGAGCTTCCGGGTAAACAAACAAATAAGAAATCTATTTTCACCACAGCACACTTTATCCGCTTTCCAAGTTCCTCTTCACACACTCTTTTGGCTTCTTCATCGCCTGTTCTTTTACTCGCGTGCCAAATATTCTAACCAATCCTAAACTCTCTCCAGTAAATCAAGGCTTTGCTATAACCTGTCTTGGACACATCCTGAGAGACATAGCAGCCACAATGAAGGCAAATTCATTGGACGCAGTAGAAGGGGAAGAAAGAAAAGAGGACAGAAAAGACAGTTATTGTGCTATTGTGCCACAGAGCCTATTTAATTGTAATTAAAAAGCTTGAACCAGATCCAAAATGTGTTTGCGCTTCTCCTCTCCATTCCCTCCTTAATATTGTTATTAATCCGCAAAACCGTTTCAGAGTTAATTAAAAGCAATGACTTCAGCGTCAGTCTCTCAAGAGGACCATAGTGAATAATCACTCTGTCTCCTTCTTTAATAAGCTTCAACATCCTTCGTGCACATGGCTCTTTCCTAGCAATCACCGCTGCAGTGTGCGTACGCGCATGCTATCCCACCCCGCCCTCCTTACCCACTGCCTCAACCCACCCCAACTGTGCACTGCCCTCCATCTCTCCTCTGTGTCAGGTCCACAGGAGCACCGTTTCCTAACGGAGCAGAAAGTTTTCATCTTAAAAGGAAAACTTTTTTTTGTTTTGTTAAAATAGCAGCAAAAACACAATCCAGATTGCGGTATCACAGAATCGATTTGCTAACACGCAATGCCATCAATATTCTTCATTGCTTTCAAGTGATGCGCTATAACAGAATAAGTTAGAGCGTACCATCCATTTTGGGGATTTTGTTTTGGGGAGTCTTTAGCTCTGGTGCACATGAATTCAAGACTGTTTATCCTGCTGCTGTGTCTTCAGGTGAAACCCACACATTGTGTTTAACATGTGCTGTTAATCCCAAAATTAAACATAGGAGCTGAGCCATCTGGATCAGGGTCTGCTCTGTATGATTGGGTTATTGACATATGGTCTAAAGAAAGGTGTGAATAACAAGAAGACATTCGCTTCAATAACGTATCACTCAGGATGGGCCGTGGTATTTATTGATTTTATACAAGGTAAAGACAGAAGATCTTTTTTTTTTTTTTTTGTCCAAAGATTAAAGAAAAAATGTGAGCGACCCTTGCAAGGACTCAACACACGAGTTATCTACACACAGATACAGCAATACTTAGACTTGATTGATTTTAACATTCTGGTTAAGTTCAGACCTGCTATTCTTCATCGTGGTCTGACTTCAGCACTGAGAGGCCTCTGTGTGTCCGCCTGGTAACAGAGAGACTCTGTCTGAAATAGACAGACCGGGTTTGAGAGAGCCACCCTCAGTCCCTCAGCATCTTTGCCTGCGGTATTGATCCCCTTTATATGAACGTGTGCATGCGTGTGTGTGCATGTATGTGTTTCTGACAGACCCATCTCTTTCTATGTGATGTATAACGTGGCATTTCTTCTATAATCAGCCAGAGAGGTAGTGGAGGCGGACCTTTGGCCTTGATATGCTGTGTAATTGGACATTGAATTTGACACTCTGCCGAGTGGAACATTAGAGCTGGCCTAATTAGGTGCGAGGGCTATCAAATGAAGATTGGCCCATGTTGTTAGGAAATACCACACAGATTGGAAATGTCAAGATGACTTCGGGCCATCATATGCAAGCACAGGGAAGAAAATCTATCATTTATTGGTGAAGTTTCAAAAGTTGCTCGAAAACTGCCCACCACTTGTCTGCAATAATTTTCTTACACTGAGCGCCTAAAATGGACAGCCGTTAGAGCCCAAGAGTGCGCACACTCCCCGCGCTGGCATCTCAGATTAAGTAGCTAATGAAATACTGCTATAATGTCTCGTGTGTTGTGAAAGTAAAACCATACAGTCTAAAACAGGCTATGGGTTGTCTCCTGTGGCTGGCTGACTCAAGGATGCTATAGTGTTGACTCACAAGGCTTCTTCATAATAATGAGGGCCATATGGGAGATAGACAAGTGCCCCTGGCCCTCTTATGCAAACATCTCTCTCTCCGTCTCTCCCCACGCCCCTGACATTTAGCCGTCCCCCCGAATTCGCTCTTCAGTGATACCAATAATTATCCTCTCCCTCTTCACGGGAAAGCAGCAAGTCAATGGCTTCAAATTACTCACAGTCTGCTACATAACTCAATGTGTTTAACACCTCCTGCCACCCCTCAAAAGGAATATGGGTAAGACATCAACAACTGCCCCAGCAAGAGAGGATGCATCGGCTGGGCCATGAAAAATGCACATCGTAGCAAAGCCGACAGTCTGCCTCTCATCCAACACTTACACAGAAACTCACTTCACCTCATTTTAGAGAAGTCTTTTTTATTTAAGAAAAAAAGGAAAATGTCAGTGCCTCAGGGTTACTAGGAAGCACACTGGAAAAACAGGCTTAGTGTGAACAAAGGTTGAAAGATTTGGCGGTAAAAGTCTCTTTTCAGACAATGCTGCGAGCAGTGATTGTGGTTTTTGGTGTTGGTGCTGGGGCAGACAGCGCTGTAAGTCAGTAATTAACTGAGTGTGATGAGTCAGTCACAAGAAAGAAAAGAGTGGCAGGATTGCAGGTCATAGTTGATGCCTTTTTTTTTTCCCACCACAGTTTTTTTTCCGACAAGCCTCTTTCAGCGGCTCAGGGGAAGCTGTCTTGATTTCATCCTCCTTGTCGCCGCTGCTGGATTGCAATACTGTGTACTACTCTGGCCTCTTGAGGGTTTCTGCAGTATTTGGATCAGGTGTCAGTGGTATTTGTGATAAACTAATGAACTAATGCCTGACACCAGTCTCACCACTACCATTAGTGTAAGCAATTCCATAAACAGCGAGGAGTTTGTGCAGTAAAGTCATTGTGTTTCAAAGGAGGCTGAGCAGGTACAAAGAGAACAGCTGGTGAAATTAATTCAGGAAGCCTTTTTCTACTCTCGTCTGACAGATGGCAAATCTCCTGTTACCATTTCATTCCTCTTATCATGTTTTCACTTAGGTTCCTCCGACAAATAAACCTGTAACACATGGAAGTCCCGACCCTTACTGACACTACAATTCTCTTGCAACCCATCGTAGTTTCCTGTTCTCATTATTTCAGTAAAATAGCATCTCGTGTGTATGCGTGTGCTTGCAAAAATGCACGTGGATGTATTTGTATGTCTCTCCTTCACTCTCTGTGTGTGTGTGTGTGTGTGTGTGTTTGTGTGTGTGCGTGCGTTTGTGTGTGTGGTGCAGTGAAATGTTGGACCAGGCTCAATAGCGGCGGCAAACTATCTAAGCTGCCATTAAGCATGCAGTTCACGGCTGGAATGTTCAAACACAATTAGACGGCAGTGCACTTTGATTTAAAGAGGACCAATAGACTCGTTGATCCAAAATGAAGGCTCAACATCAAGTCAACAAATCCCTGTCAGAGAAGCCACAAGACATGTCCTTGTCACAGTGACAAAGCCTCTTGTAAGATTACTGTCCCAGTGGGACGTTACAGGCTCCCCCTGCACCAGACACAACAGATAAAACTTCATATTGTCGTGACTTTCATGAACAGCATTCTAATAAAGGTTTATGATACAAGCAATCCAAGCCAAACATACAACACACACTGTAATTGCTGAACAAAAATAATGTCAAATGTCTTTTCAATAGAGGCTGGCAGAGCGGAGGAGCAGTGACAGTCAGTATTTTAAAATGTGCCATAAATTCATCTCAGATTCTTCACATAAACATTGTCATTATTGATAACTGTGACGTTCATACCCACAGTTATACAGTGCCCAAGTTCGAAGAATCCACACTTCACTTTTCCAGGCGTGCGTTATCCATTAAGCCCAAGCCTTGAATTTTCTGTGTCTCCACTCAGAATATTATTCAATCAAAGCCATCACGTTGACAATGTGACGGATGCAAACACGCACGAGCAGCCACAAGGAAGACAACATCGCTTGACACCTAATTTACCATCGCTGGAGCCGGCGCTTACAGCCTCATGCTTTGTTTGTCTTGTCAAAGTTCCTCTACATATTCTGCGTCAAGGTCACGCACTGCCAATTGGCTGTTTGTCCTGCTCATCTCGTGCTATACATCTGCTGTATAACCTACATTTGAACCTCTGGCTCATATCCCTAACAATTTCCTTTTGTTGAGACAAAAAAAAAGAAAAAAAAAAAAAATAGCTCCCTTATCATTATTTCCAAAATAGTGAGAGTTTTTATTCATGCATGCTTATCATTGAAAGCAAACGAAGGAGGCCTAGACTGTGGCTGTTAGTCTCAGAAGGGGATAAAAACTATTAGAGCAGAGAAGCAAAACAAAACAAAAATATCACTATAGAAGAACCAGAAGGATTTCAGAGAAGTGCGCTTTCACCAGGGCTTTGCTCATTTTATCTCTGCTAAAGGAAAATGTTATATTTGCATTGTCCCCGTCCTCCTCCCCTAAAAACATCAATCGAGCACCTGAAGACGTCTTAAATTTAGCTCCTTAAGGAGCAAATGAAGGGAATAATTTCCAGGTTCTGTGTGAACTCCTGGAAAGCAAATATTTTGATTAAGTTTCATTAAAATCCCAACTGACAAATCCTCAAGAGCCATCCTCACTCGCTCCCCCACCAAGCCAAAGCAGTAACCCTCTAATAGGATGGTGTTGACTTTGCACGCTCGGGGCACATCATATTAAATTAATATGCACTGGACGCCGGCGTCTCAGAATCAGCACAGGAAGCTTTGTTTGCACATCGATATGAGCTGTGCTAGATTTAATCAGGTGGATAAACAATAAAAAAATGTACAATATTCCATACAGTATATTACTCCTGCATCTTAAAACCTCTCCTAAGAATTTCATTATTCAGATTAGCCTTTACAGCCCTCGCACATTTCATACCAACGTGACTTTCACTGTCCATGGTATGTTGTTAAAAAGTTTGAGCCACTCTCCAAGCCCTCCCCTTATTTAAACATAAAGAAGGTGGGAAATGGAAAATAAAGCAATGTTTGTCTTGCTCTCTGTGCAGCCTGAGGAAGGTCATTCCAATTATTACTTCAAGTGTTGTGCCTACGTTTAAAGTTATTTTAAATTCATCTGGCATACTATCAACGTTGTGTATATCTCTATTCTTTTACATGTCACCTTCCATTAGGTTTTTCTTTTAATCATTGACAACAAAAAACGATTCATTCAATGTGGTGAGCTGAAGGCAATGCAAAGAATAGTTCTCACGAAAGATGTGATGGGGAAGAAGAGGACTTCACATGAAACCCAGCAGTATTTTGGCCTTTGCCTAAAAACACAGAAAATGCACCGTTAGCTGCAAGTAATTCAAATTCAACATTTTCATTTTGAGGACCCTTCCCAGACTATCTGATACTGAATCATAGAAAACCAGCGTAAATAACGGTCATTAAATGAGCTGAGTTGTTCTTCTCACCGGGTGACACAGAGAAATACTGCGGTGGCACGTCCTGTGTTGACGTCTGGGGGATATTAGATGAGATGTTCTGTAATGAAATGTTGCAGACATGCTGCAGCACGCAGGCTGTTTGGCCAGGTTCAAAATAAGGTGTCACAGATATGGCACCTTACCACTTAAATGCTTTTCACAGTAGTGGTGCAGGAAAGACTCACTCTAGCCTCCAGTGTACGTCTGTCTGTTTCTCATTGTGTTGCTTGAGATAGAAGCACTTAAGACTCTTAGATGCTTCTCAAATCATTTTCTGTTTTCTAGGAAAGGCGTTTAACCCCTGACACCGTGTGTAGCTTTAAAATATACAAAAATAATGAATAATTGGCTAAATTGTTTTGAATATCCAGTTCATGAAAGCTTTACATTTGCTATTCTAATACGACTTTGCACGCCTCTGCACACTTTTATGTTTCCAGCAGCAGGTTGTTAAAAATCAACAGAAGATGAACTCAGGGTTTAGAAATAACATGGCAGAAAAGACAATAGGTTAGAAATTAGCCTTGTTAACAGAATTTGTAGGAAAAGACAGAACTAAACATAGTGTTTGATTGAAGAGTCACATCTGGGAAGTGTTGAGTAGAAACACGACAATAATAGACACCAAAATGGAGAAAAAACTAACAAACAAACCAAACTGGATTCTTTAAATACATCTTTAAATCACTCATTTAAATTGCGTGAAAATATACAATTTATGATTTGAATATACCTAAATGTCAAGAGAACCTTTTCCAGGCTCCCTGTTAGGTTTGGCGGGAGTGATGCTTTCTGTGCAGGAGATCTCTGTCAGAAGCTGGCCTCTCCTCACATTTGTCAATATGCCTGTTGTGTGTAGCTCTTAAATAGGCCAACTAATTATTGGGCATCCTCTGTGCCGCCTGTTGGGCCAGCCTGTCGACACCCGCTCGAAAAGCCCCGATTTAAAGCTGTGTGGACAAATACCGAGCCAAGGCAAGGGCCAGAATGGACTTTGGAGACCCGATAATGAGCCACAAAAAAAACCTTCAAATGCACATAAACTATTGATTGTGATTCAACCTCACTGACCAGACTAAGTGACTAATTGGCTTATTTAACCAGTGGCTACTTTAAAGGATGTACAGTGCTTTTTCATCTCGAGAGGAAATAATGATCTGTTCGTTCAATTTTTACCTTGTTAGCAACTGTTTAATAGATATTAGATACTGTGCATTTGGAGAGTGGCACTTTTTTTGTTTGTTTTGCTCGACCAGCACATTAAAATGAAACAATACCTATTAGGTTAAAGTACCAACTTTCAGTTTTAGTTTAGCATCCGTAGTGGGTGAACAGTTTAGGAATTATAACCCTTTTATAATCAATTTAAGGTCCAAAGCTGACCAAAGTTATCTGACAGATTACCATTAATGTAAATGAAGTCATTGTTTAGTTATGAACCCTTTGCAGTCCATTACTATCTGCAGTTTATGACCCATAGACCCTCAGACCTGCTGCCAGATGCAAAAACCTCTGTGTAGGTTCACAGCTAAAACTGTGTGTATGCACAAAGACATTATGCATAGGCTACGCATTATTTGGGTCAGATGTTTAAAGCCACATATATGTCTGATTCTGTTGTATAAATCTCAATCATTGGCGCACTGTGCACCAGCCTCATTTCCACTCCCACAGTTCGCTGTAAGTGAGTGTATAAACGCCCTTAAACATCTGCTTGCATATCAATACAGTCACTACGGGGAACTATAATGCACGGCTGTGGTTATTGATCGCCCATACCACTAATTCATCACCTGTATCTGTCGCTGTGACATCTCAATCACCATTTTTAAACGTGAGAAAGATGATCAATGAAAGTACTTTTGTGACACAGGGTAATTGTGGCTCAAATTCAATTCAATTCATCTCTCGGAAAACAATTTAAATTAAGTCTATAAATGTGCCTTTTACATTTTACAGAGTGCTTTGTTGACTGCAAAAATATATAGTATAGTACTATGCATGGGTTTTGTGCATACACATTGTTTATACATCTGGCCCCAGGTGAGGCTCTGTTAGGCCTGTTCTGCAGCAAGATTCACTTCCTGCTTCTTTCTGGGGTCATTCACAGTTGAACTGATTTAGCAAATAAAGAAGACTGGCCATAAAACCTCTTTGGTTGTCTGTATGTTTCGGGTTCTCCTCCTAAAATGTCCTGTACTGTTCACCCGATGTGAATGTGAACACCTCCTTAGAGAGAACTCCAGAGAGAGCTGCACAAAATTGGATAAATTGCCTCATGGGACAGCAGTTGGGGGAAAGTGTTACCAGACCACTGTAGCCCGCTTGTCATCTCTGCTTAATACACCCAAATGTTCAACCAAGGTTTTGACAAGAAGGAAGAATGCATGGAATAAAAACATAAACATATTTCTGGTTCTGCTGCATACATTTTTATCCATCAGAAGTCAGACAATGTGAGTGCAATGCTAAATCAGTGCAGTATTCTGTCCAAATACTCAACAGACTGCACTGTACAGCATAAGGTTTACGTTTCCAACTGTTGTGGATGATAGTTTTTAATTAGGCCTGTTGGCTCAGGGACGCACTGTATACTGGCAACATCCAGTCTATGACCTTCACTGTATGTCTCTGCTTCTAATAACTTTCTACTCTCTCTGCTTAGATTCCATTTGTGTTGTACTTGGCAAAGACAGGTCTACAAACCGTTACCTGTCTTAAAACTTGCAACTTCAGATACAGCATTTTGTAGCAGTCATTCCTACTGATAACAATTAGTCTCTCTGTCTCTCTCTCTCTCTCTCTCACACACACACACACACACTTGAAAACATGGCTATTGTTTCAGTGCCCATTTGGCACTGCAGCTAAACTTTCCTTCCCGGAGAGAGAGAGCATGTTTGTGGTGGAGGGCTTAATTAGCCAGGACAGGTTATTTAAAAACTGCCAAATGTCCTATAGCCCTACTGGCAGAATACACTGTACACACACACACACACACACACACACACACACACACAGTCAGACCAAGCCTAACATAGAGATATCATTGAAACTTTGAATTTAAATTATATAAAAGAGAAATCTTAGTCATTTAAATGAGTCTTCTACGAGTTAGCAAATATTTCTGCTTCTTTCACTGGGTGTCCTTGATGTGGTTTTTTTATATTGTATTTCTCTGCAAAACCCCCGGAGCCAGCCCTGCTGTTGAGTTTCTGAGACTTTCTCTTTCTGTGGACCTTTTGTTCCAAGGTTGAATGTTAGGTCTTCTGTGGAAGACCACTGGCTTGATTGAAACCATAAATCTGTTTGACAGAAATGCCTGAGGTTTGGCCGACCCTCTGGTTGGTCCTGTAGGTTTAATATCAATATGAAGTACTATTTGTGCCACTGTCGTGTCCAGTAATTCATTTAAACGTCACCCTTTGTTATTCTCTTGTGGTGCAGCTGCAAAGTGATTTTTCAGACTAGTGAAAGTTTTTGGGCTTTCTTTGTTTGCTCCTAAATTAACTGTAACTAAAAAGTAGCCAAGTTTTTAAGTTTGGTTTATAATGTTTTTGGTCTGATTTGTTTGTTAGCGTGTTAATTAGCAGAATGTCTCAAAACCTTAACAGATTCAATAACAAATTGGTTAACTTGTCAGTGGAAAAAGGAAGACGTTACTTGGTTTTGGTTTAGAGCTGAATCGAGGAATGGCTCCAGGAATTTTCTAAAGGATGTTTTATCTTTTTTTTGTTATGTTCACTATTTCCACTTAAACTCCTGCACTTTTTTAAACAGTAAAAAATGATGGATAAAAACTTTGGCACACTAATGATTTCCTCCCATTATGTGTATACAAACTTCAGAACATTTTCTTGTGGGAAATATGTGTGTGCTTTGTCGAAATACTTTAAGTTCTGATTTACAGTGATTGAGAATTGAGATTGAATAGACTATCGCTCTATCTGAAGAAGTAGTATGAATTTAAATGAATTAAGCTCATGTCCTAATATGTACTGTCGCTAACAAGCCAACCCGTTCTCCTACATGTTCGTCTGTCACTGTTCTTCCAGGTTCGTGCCAGTGCCATTGCCCAAGACGCTGACCAGAACTATGACTATGCCTCCAACAGCGTCATCCTCCATCTGGATGCAGGAGACGAGGTTTACATCAAATTAGACGGAGGCAAAGCCCATGGAGGAAACAACAACAAGTACAGCACCTTCTCTGGCTTCATCCTCTACGCAGACTGAGAACAGACAGACACAGAGACAGTCAGGCAGGAAGAGAGAGAGAGAGAGAGAGAGTGTGTTGTACAACAGGTGGGAAGTGTGTGTGTGTGTGTGTGTGTGTGCGTGTTAAAAGCCAGAATGCTTTCTAGTTTTCCTAATTCTCTCCATCATCATGGACACCTCTGCTTCGCATCCATCAGCCAAGACATCCAGGCTCTGTAGCCGAGCCTGGATGCAAAGCTCCCGAGGACACAGTGAGAGGGGCCGGGCGGGAGGCATGGGTGGAGTGAAACGTGGGGTGGAGGTGGGCTGGTTTCTCTGCACTCCTCGCCACGATGCCGACGTGTCAGAAGCTCCTCGCTTTCAGTGTCTCTCCTCTTCAGCCCTGTTCCATTGCACAGAAAATTCAACAACTAAAATGAAAAACCCTGCAAAAAGTGGATGATCTCATTTCTTCTCTCCACAGCGGCAACAGTCAGCTGTGCTGTCAGTGGACTTGATTGATTGACTGAAACTCGTAGTGTTGTTCCGTGCAATTTTCCTTAGATTGTGTTTTATTTTGTAGACATGCATACTATTCTACACAACTGAGATAAAAAAATTTAAAAAAGTATATATTTGTCCCTTGTGAAGATATCCTGTTTGAATGAGAGAGCGGATTTGTGAGATGTTATTTGTGATGCAGCTCAGAGATTTAACAGCTGGAAAAGAAATCTTTAAATCAAGACTGTCAGTATTTCCTGGCATTGGGTGTTTTTCTTCTTCGCTGGGTACAGCAAGGTAACTATATATTGTTCATGTGGAGAATAACAATCCATTCTACACTGTACCTTCCAATGGAAACATCTCATGTAGACAATATACCCTTTCCACAAACCACCTCACACTGTTTGCACACACCACAATGTCCTGCTGCTGTTCGGATTAAAAGTAGAGTTCAAATCGTCTCTTCGATGTTCTAGTTTTGTGTAGATGCTCTACTCTGCACACCCGGTCATGTGATGAAGCAAAATCTTCCGAATCAGAGTTAACCTAGTTGAAGAGCGCCCGTTCTTTCTTCTTCTCTGCTGTGCCGACCTCCGAGCCTTCTTGCACGGTAAAAAAAAGAAAAAGAAAAGAAAAAAAGGCTTCTGAAGCGGAGAGAGAGAGAGAGAGAGAGAGAGAGAGAGAGAGAGAGAAGTCACAGAGATAGAAAGAAAGAGAAGTGAGATGGTGGGGAGGTAGAAGGGGCGTTCGGGCACAATAACAGTGAGCAGGCAAATGTTATGTTTCAGCGTCTCTGAGCTTCACTGGATGCCATCCATTCATTAGCTGCATATTCACTGACATACAGGCATTATGGTAATATTTACTCAACATGGCGGCCTGACAGCTAGCTTAAGAATGAAACTGATTGGGTGAGTGACATCGTCTATGATGACTGTACATTTGTTTGTGTGTGTGCGCGTGTGTGTGTGTGTGTGTGTGTGTGTGTGCGTGTGTGTGTGTGTCTGTGTGCGTGTGTGTGTGACAATGTGTGTGTCTGTGCATACCAGTGAGTGTCTGCCTTTTAGCATGTGCCGTGCCATAGCTACATCGTTCTTTTTCCAGTTATTCTGTGCTACAGCCAATGACAGATATTCTACTCAGCAGCCAATGAGATTGTGTTCTGTAGGGTGGGGAGCCTCTATAGATATAAGAACAAACAGCTTGTAAATGAAATCTATGACATGTTTGTCTATCTTATCTTTTGGAATTGTTGAATACATTTCAATAATAAATGGGATTTTTTGAGTGACTTGTCTCATGAGAATTCTTGTCTCTAAAACACACTAATTAGTGAAAATGATCTGTCAAGGATCTAATTTGCTCAGTGAGACTAACTACAGTGCAAACGACTGTCAGTGCAAACATTAAAAAAATCCTATCAGCAAGTCCCTCATCTCTCTTTTCTCTCCAAAAAGTAAAGTATATTTAGGGCGATGGGAGTCAAGGGAAAGATGTCAGTGTTTATGTTCCCTCCGCCCCACCCTAAAGTGATACTGTGGAGCTTCTCTCCATCTGAAAAGGTGCGCTCGGAGATAAACGCCCTCCAACGTTACCAGCATCAACCAGTGGAGTAAAATGCAGTTCTTGAATGCTGATGAGTCCTTAAGGAAATGCAAGCTATTCCTCAATCGGAAATCAGCGTCTTTTCTCAGATTCTCATCAACAGACGCACGATAAACCCGGCGAGGAAGTGTGGACGGAGGAGAAAAGACGGGGAGGAGAGATTGAGCGAGATAGAAGAGGAGCGGGATATGGTTTGACAAAGACAGATGGAGACACGAGAGAAAGAGTAGGCCACAGAGAGAAGTAATGGGGAAGGGATAGATAGGGAAGGATAGGGTAAAGAGAAATATAAGGAAGACAGACAGAAGGAGATGGGGGCTGGTGCCGATTTCGGGTGGAGAGGGAGGAGGGCTGGATTGTTTTCAGGGTAGAGTGATTCTCTGTCAGGGCTGTGTGAGGTGTCAAGAGAGATTAGGCGGCGTGAAGCTGGAGGAGAAAGCTTGAGATAGCTTGGATTGGACACGTGTCAAGGACTGGACATTCCTCAGACCTGGCAGGAATGGGATGTGACACTGGCTGTTGTATTGGTCCGCACTACTTTGCTTTTAAGGGAGCCAGTCACCCTCTCTGTATCATTGTATCCATTTCCCTCTAGCATATAACAAGCTGATGCACCCTGGTGGGAACGAGAATGTTTTTGGTCTTGTTTAATGATTCCAACATCTGTAAACCATTTTCATCCAACCATAGTCATTTTGAAGACATTATTACTGAAAGAAGGGTCGTCTCAGATAAGAAGAATCTACCAGCTGCGTTTTAGTGTTTGACACCAGGTCAGTTTTTTTTGTCTGGTATACACAACCCAGTGGCTGCTCTTCAACACAAATGGGCTTGAAGCTGTCAGAACTCCCTGCAAACACAGATGGTAGAAGAAGCAAAAGGGGCAAAAGGAAAATAGATTTTTCTGTTTATCCTTATCTTTTGACAGAAAAACACATCCACTGGCCTTGCATTGTCACAGCTCCGCTCTTAGAATAAAGAAGAGTACAACCGTTTTTGTTTTGGTTGCTGCTGTTTTTTTTTGTGCAAGAAATGAGTCAATCAACCAAAAACATCAGTGAATCAAATCTGTAAAATTTTGGATAATGGAGTGATAGATAGATAGTCTCTGGAGTGTGTGCAGAGAGGAGATCTCTATTGGACTAAATGCCGACCTGGTCTTACGCAAAGTTCATGAGTTAGCATTACTTGTTCATGCAGAACAAACCCCCTTACGACCGCCGTGTGGCAAAACAAACCAACGATGGATGCAATGAAGAAAAAGGAAAAAGCATGTAACTTTCCTTGAAAAACTAAAACAGGCACCAGAATAGATAATGATCTATAGTGGCCTGTGGATGGAAACAACAACGTACACTAAAAAGCCATCGAAGAGTTGAAAGGCATTCTAGAGAGAGGCTGGAGTCTTCCAAAATGAATATTTCACTCATAACATACCAGCTATACCTGGCTGTCTGCCAGACCTTTTGCTTAAATTCTTTTTAAATTGACTCCACAATGGCTCCTTAACACTCTAGCAGTGTTTTCAGTGTTTTTTCTATAAATGCACCTGGCAGACGCTGAATGTTAAGGAGCACCTGTGGTGAGTTAGTTATGTCACATCCTCAGGAGTGTGTCTCATGCTGCTAATGGGGTTCTGTTCTATAAGCCTCGCTCCTGCACACAAGACAAGAAAACAGGCTGAAATCACTTCCTGTTTACTATATGGTGCACTATCTTGACTTATTTGAGTGTGCATTATATATATGCATTTACACTTCTACAGTCCCACAATGCAATGTGCAGTACAAAATGACTGTTGTGCAACAGTCATTTTATCAACATGATGATAAGTGTCCAAAATCTCAATTCAGTGCTAACTAGAGGATAAACTATTTACAGGGTTCGTACAGCTTTTAAAAAGTAAAATTCAAGCATTTTCAAGGTGCCTAAACCAAAGATTTCCAGGCTCTCAAAGCCTTTATCATCACATCTACACATTTATTATAAATGCCACAGGATCATTTCATTTCAAATACTAAAAGATTTTGGGTTTACTTAAGTGATTGTACAGACGATGAAACAGTTTTCAAGGAGCATATTTGAATTCAAGTATACGCCTAACCTTGAAAACATAATGGTTACATTTTATTTTCCAAACTTTCAGTACTTATTAATGAGTAGTAATGGCCCTGGACACATCATAGAGCTAAAGACTCGCATCCAGGGCAGATTCTTTTTTATGTATCTCAATATATCTTATATTTTGACATACTGCATGTCTTGTCATGTTTTGTATTCTTAATGGCTGCTGCAAGTTTCAAGAAACTTTCCCTTAAAGGGACAGTGAAGTTGAGAGAAGTTAAATAAAGTGAGGGGCTGCCAAATCCTCTAAATCCTGGTCTCTCATTTGTTATGCTACTTAAAGTAAGGTGTTGATTAATGTGATCTCGAAGGTTATATTTAAGCATCTTAAGCAGCAGGGTTTCCCAGCAGCACCCTGTGGGCAGAAACTGTGGGTGGGGCTTTGCTCAAGAGTACTTCAGCAGCCAAGCCATGTTTCCATCTATTGCAATAACTTTATTATTCTGACTTGCATACACTCTAGCACCATCATTTTCTTTCTATGTTCAAGCCTGACCTTTTTCTCTCACTTTCTTTTTCTCTCATTTCCTTTCTCTTCTCCTTACCGTGCCCTGCCTGTAACCTAGCATGACAAACACAAAGGTTAGAAAAGCAGACAGCTGTTAGTAGGACGGCCTCCTCCTGCCGCCCCAGAGCCTCTCCTATACACACACACACACACACACAAGCAAACGTACGTGCAGAAATGGCTGCATGATAGCGCAGTCACACATTAACACTGTCAGCCTCGCTCTGTTTGCTCCTACCGCCGCACATGATTCCCTTTGTCAGTTTGGGTCGTGGCCGAGGAGGAAGCCTTTCCCAGTTGTCCCTGGATGGTCTGAAGCTGCCAGGCCAGGTGTACTCTGCAGTCACTCCCTGTGCTGAGGGAGACGGGTGAGCCGGCCGAGCTGAGCCGCCAGGGCTCTTATGTGCAGGCCTGCCCTCGGACTGTGTGACACCGTGACCCCACCTCGCCACTCCACTGCCTCGTATAGACTTGTTTAACACTGCAACAACATATTCCTGGCCACAGCAGAAGGAAAGTTGCTTCACAGAACTTCGCGACACCTCTGACCCTTATTCCTTTCTTTAACTTTAACTCGCCACAGATGCTGTCTCGCGCTCTACTCCCCTTGTACTTGTGTTTTTTAGTAAATGTCTGATCACCGCCTGTGTTGGCCCTTACATGCTGCAGGCAGAGACGCGCAGGATGCAATGCGGTAAATGTTTCTCACTTTCCCCATCTCCTCCTCCCTCACAGTGAAAACACCATGCTATCCTCACATGTTGTAGTGCCGCATCTCCAGAGATCTCACTGTAAAGAGAGATAAAAAAGCACAAACAAACATCCAACATGCCTTTTTTCCCCTTCAGCAGGCTGAGTGCATTAGTGACCTTTTAAAGTGCTGTCTCCCTAGTGCTTCTATACACACCCCAAAGAACAAACTACTAATAGGGCTAAAAAGCTGACACACTTTAAACAAAGATCAAACCATTTCTTGGCTATGAGGCAGTACTTGCTACATTAATGGTATTCAATTATGTAGCCAAGGCAAACAAAGATTTTTGTAGGCAAACAGCAGCCAAAGTTTGTGCAGAAGGAGGACCACAAATGTGTAAAAACACTGTTTTACTTTTTATATACAGAATTAAGTGCTGCAGTCACGCATTATTATTAAATTGGGAAATAAAAGGCAAGGATTCTGAAAGAACAACAGCTATGCAGATGGAAAGAGATGAGAACACTGAATACAACAGTATAAAACAGTCACAACTCACTGCAGAGTACATTCGAAACAGGCAACTTGCAGAAATGAAAGTATTTGTTTTCTTCATCTGCAAAATGACCTTACTGGTTAGAATCGTGGGAGGCAGTAAGCTCACACCATATGACTCTAATTGCAACGACTCTATATGTGTGTGCGTGTTTGTGCGCGTGTGCATGCTCGTGTGGAGAGTGGTGTTTGCGTGAGCGGACATCAGACAGAGCTACAGGGCCTAAGGCAGGGAACTGCGGCGAGGTGGATAAGGTCAGAATTGCAGAGGGCAAATGTCAAAGAGGAGATATTACCCTCCACATTACTCCCACTCTGCCAGGATACGCCATTAAACGGTGTATTTCAGACATCAGCATGCAGATAAAGTAGATATTGACAAGTAAGGCAAGTAGTCACCTTAGCTTGCAAATTAAGATATTGTTAATAATACACAAATCCTCTACAAGATGTCTAAGTCAGGAAATAAGAAATCATGCCAAAACTTCTAATAAAATATAAAAGCCTTCAGATTCTCGCATAACTTTGAGCAGTCTGCTTGTACTGAGTAATAACTCCCCAAATTTAGAACAGTTTGCTCTCTCCTGCTGCTTCTCGCAGTCTGATGGATGTGTGGCATGCTAGTCATGCCGCCTTGTGTCACCTGTGCTGCACTCGCTCTGGGCAGGGAGACAGGGAGAGAGCCATGGGAGGTCTGGAGGAGGCCAGAGAGGGGAAGAAATAGACATCTGTGATTAACACATACAGACACGTGTCAGTGTGTAGCATTCGCTGGGAGGCACGCTGGGAGACGCTCACACACAACCTGCTCCTGACAGCAGAACTTTGCCTAAATAAAGACAGATAAAAGGATGAGAAAATCCGGGGAGGCCATGATGAGCCCACTAAGACATTCACAGAGAGAACGTGATCGCCTGCACTACACGAGTAGAAAGGAATTAATAGAGTGAGTGAAACATACATTTCATCCTGAAATTAACGGCATGCAGCTGTCATCACAGGTGCCTGTGCTCAAACATTCACACATACGTATACACACATATCTCACACCTCCCTTTGGCATGTGGTATTACAATGAATCATTTGCAGTGTTGTTTAAAAACATGAAAAGACCTCTGGAGATGTGCCAATTTAAAATGGTTTGGTGGTTTGCAAAGACAATTGGATTATTCTTTTCTAATAGCATATATTCAGATTACACAGAACTCGCGTTGCCATCGACACAATGCTCCTACTAGCAACCTTAGCCAACACAACTAAATGTCTGATCTCAAACCTTACCCTACCCTTTAAGGGTAAGTCTGGTATATTACTATCAATAATAATAACAATGTAAGATCTGGAAAAGTGATGTAAGTAGTGTGACAGGGCAAGAAAAACCAGCAGTCAGATGATCATACAGGTTTTAAACAAACCCCCGGATTAGTCCACCTTTTTTCAAAGTGAAAATTAAGGTTAAATTATTACCCAAAATGGTTGTTGTAAACACCCATCACAGCTTAAATACCAACTTCCAAATTCAACTTTTGCACACAGCACACAACACACTTGAATGGTTTGCCGACTGGGGGATAATGTGACGACTGTTCCACTGGGCTGGATTCACAGACACTAAGCACACGTACCAACAAATGTTCAAGATGACATCTCCTTAAATGAATACATTAACCTGGTGATTGGCTGGGAATAAGACAATGTTTCAAATAAACAGAAGAGGTAATGAGCCCCTGCTAGGTGAAGCAGACTGCAGGGGAGTGACAGAGGAGCAAAGGAGGCCTGTACACCCATACACCTCACCTGTTTCTGGCTGCTACCTTCCAGTGATGATCCGGATGTACTTGGATCTTTAAAAGGACACTTTGAGGAGGTCTTTGTCTCTGAGGAGTTACACAGGCAGAAACACACACACATACACACACACACACACACACACACACACACACACACACACACACTTGAGGGAATGGTTCCACGGAGAGATTCAGTGAGCCATCTGCCAAATTAGGCCATGAGCCATGAGCCCACAACTTCACTGTTCTATTCAATTTTCAATGACTGGGCTAGAGGCTTAAGCACAAGGTCTGTATACACGCATTCGAACACATACACACATTAATAGAATAGATATTTTTTCACACATGCATCCAATATGAGATAAGATGAATCATGCAAACTCGGCTGAGTTGTTCATTATGTTTCCATAAAGGATCACTTACATGGTACAACTTCTTGTTTGGATTTCTTTGTAATTCAAACACTTGAGATGCAACAGCTTAAGTGAGAAATCATGTCCTCAGGGGAACAAACACAGGGCAACATTAATCTACATATATGCATGCACACGGGCATGTAAACATACACTAAATTCTGTTCATTAACACGCACATGAAGACACCAACAGAGGCTCCTAAGACATCAGCATCGGCCCCTTTCAAAATGTCAGAGGCAGGGAGGGGATGAGGTGATAAACGTACCCGACTGAAAATGTCAGCGAGTCACCCGTTGCCATGACAGCCGGCAAAGTTTGGCAAGGACTAGAATGCTCCAGCCAAAGGCAGGATTATTTGCTTCAGCTAATTGAGCCTGTGGTTGCTATTATGACTGTATACAGGTGTGTGCTATAAAAAGGAAAGCTGGTAAATCCTCAATTTCTCTGTATTCTCTGTTTAAAAAACACTTGTGCATATCATATTAATTAGAGTCTGCTAGTCATTTATTCATTCAAAAAAACGAGTGAGCAACACAAAACCAAGCTGTCACATAAAGAGTTTAAAACATATATCAGAACCAGGGTGTTGGTGAGGACTCGAGAGATGTTTGCAAAGTAACCTGAGGGGAGTGGGCAGATGGAAGGAGGTGAAAGCTATTTAAGGGAACATTCAGGGTCTCTGTGGTCCCTGCTGTTGATCAGTCATCAGTAAGCCCACCCTAAGGCCGCAGTTACATTTAAAACCTTTCACTGCAGCTTGGTTAGTACGACCAAGGTCGTACAGCATTGCACTATTGAAACTGTAGCAAAGTTGAAACTGCTTAAACTTGGTGCAGCTAAGTTCAATTACCTTGTATCTATCATTTTCTTCACCCAACACACACACACACACACACACACACACACACACACACACACACACACACACACATATATATATATATATATATAGTTACCAAATAATAAAAAAAAAGTATTTCAATTACAATAGACACAAAGGCTATGCAGGAATTAACACCTTTATTTCACTTTTGTAAATAATAAATAAGAAAAATCAGTATAATAAAGTCAGTATATTTAAAGGTAAATGAAGATATTTTCCAAAGCGTGAATGTATACCCCTTATAACCTTTCTTTTTTCCAAATGATAACTTTGAAGTCACAATTGCCAGCCAGTGTTAGTCTGGTGCTCTCTGGCTGTGTGAAGCAGCTGCTGACTGCGTTCCTGGAGGCGGGCATGAGCCTCACAGTTGACTGATTATTATGGAAATGTTATAAATTACTGTAGTTGGCTAAAACCTTGTGGATGCCAACAGTTACGAATGTTATTGTAATTTCAAAAGTGAGATCACTTTTCAATCAACTTTGGAAAATCATTTGCATTGTTGTGTTTTACGTAAATTTATACAATCTGTCTTTGTAATTTCACTGTCATTATGTGTATTAGTCACAAATACATGAATCTGACTGATGGTTAAATGTCCATTGAAATCCAAACCAACTGTATTCTCATAATTAGATTTATTCAAATCACCAGTTCCTTATACATTCACATATATTCAGCATATACCAACAAGATACATGCATGCATACTACACTATTTTTGGGGTGATATTTAATATCAAAGAAAGGTCAGTAGCTAAATTGCAGGAAGGTTATAACAACAACAATAAAGATGAGATGATAGGCAACCAGGTCATAATAGATGGATGAACATCAGAGTTGCTTTTGTAGTTGCAGATAGCCTGTGCAAGCATGTGGTGGATCTTACAAGTTCCAGTTACTTCAGACTAGATGTCGTAGATAGTTGATGGTGTCAGGCTGTGAACCTGACCACCTGAGGGGCAGCGAGAGCAGGACTAACAATAGTCTAATTTGCCAAGTGCAGCTTTAATTAAAACTGAGCCCATAGCTGTGAGACACATCTTCCCATCTACACCCTCTACACCATCTGGAATGCTTCTTAAATATTTGTATTTTTTACAGACCAAACAACTATTATTCTCAGATGTAGGGCTGCAAACAGAGGTAACAAATCTTCATTAATTTACAGTAGTACACTGTACTGGACACTGATTACTACATAATATTTCTTTGTATTAAAATGATTGTCTCTGCTATGAAACATATATCAGCACAAGTAGAAAAGGTGGATGCTTTTAGATTACATCCTCTTTGTTTGCATACAGTTCAAGTGATAATACTATTAAAACGCCAATCTGTAATTATTCATCTACATGTAAGTGCTGAGAGAGTGTGAACGTTGAAGACAAACCTTGTTCTGCAGCTTTCATAAGCTTTTGCAAACCTTAGCAAAAAATGTTTTTTTTTTTTAATTAAACAGCCTCAAAATTGAAGGCTTTTAATGGAAGAAGTAACGGAGCAGTTATTCTCCTGCTGTTTTGTCTTTTTTTTTTTTTTTACTCACTCTGCATTCAAAGAATACTTCATTTTAATGCATTAATCTTGACGTTGATAAGTGACTAATGTCGCTTTGACACTATGTTGTGATACATGCAGTATGTTGTGAGCAGCCACAATCACAACCTGTAATATGAGCAGGACACCACTGTTTTTCTATACCACACGCAAATCATGTTAAACGGTTTATGGCTCAAGCTGGATCGGAGAGATCGGAGAGATCGGAGAGATCGGAGCAGGGAGGCAGAACACGAACGTAGAAGTGAAATAAAACAGTGATTAGTACATTACATATGAGCCACAAAACATTAGACCAGAGTTTCTCTTTTTAAATAGCACCTTCTCACTAATGCAAACAGGATGCGTGGGCCGTATATGTTTTCTTCTTGCTCAAGGGAGAGTAGTCTGAGGCTTTGACAGCACATGGGAGGGTATTTTTCTCCTGATTTATGTTTTATTTTAGCTGTACCTTGCAACGTTGTGAGCAGTGTACCAGCACATTAACTCTTTGACCTTCTCACAAATTAATAAATGTGTTTGCCCCCCTAAGTTCCTTGGGTCTTAAGTCCAAAAAATATATACTTCCAGTTTGGAAAGAATTTAGCCAAAATTGTCATAAAAAAACCTAATTCTTTGCTTGTATTGGCCCATGTCTTGTCTTTACTCCTATCACAATGAATCAAGTGATGCTGACAAGATGAACAAAGCAC